>JAODAL010013438.1:0-91324 GCA_025379985.1 Phyllomedusa bahiana | reverse complement strand
GTACCGACCCCATAGTAAAGTTATCCCTCTTTTACCCCTATGGCAAAAAACTGTAAAAATGAAGCCCAAAAAAAATGGCGGAACTGCTTTTCCCCCCCCTCCATTTCCATCCCAAATGCTAAAAAAAAATACGGAAAACCTGTGCGCCCAAAATGCAAAATACACCCTTAGGTGAGATCCCTGAGGGGCGTTGAATCCAAAATGGAGCAACTTCTGGAAGGTTTCACCTGTTTTAGTACTTTGGGGGCTTTGGAGATGCGACATGGCCCCACCAATATCTGTGCGCCAAAAGCCAAAATAGCACTCCCTCCCTTGTACCCCCTGCCATGCGCCCAAACAGCAGTTTACACCCACATGTAGGGTATTGCCGAACTTGGAAGAAATTGCGTAACACAATTTTGGGGCTTTTTTTCCAAGATTCCTTGTAAAAATTAAACATTTTCAGCTAAAATTGCAGATTATTGGAAAAAATATTTTTTTTTTATTTCAGAGCCGAACGCTAAAAAAATTTGTGAAACGGCTGTGGGGTAATATACTCACTACACCTCTGGATATATTCCGTAAGGGGTGTATTTTCCAATATGGGGTCTTTTTAGGGGTATTTATTACGTTTTGGAACCTTAGGGTGTCCGCAAACCTGAAATGGCCCCCTAAAAAAATGAGGCCCCAGAGTCCAGTAGGTGCTCCTCCTATTCTGGGCTTGTGGTTGAGCCAAATAATGCACTAGGCCACAATGGGATATCTCTGAAAACGGCAGAATCTGGGGAATCAATATTAATTTGCATTTCCCTGATCACATTTCCCGTATTCTTGTCAATAATGCATAAATATTGAAAATCTGCAAAAAAAAGTGAAATTTTGAAATTTCACTTCCACTTTGCTTTAATTTCTATGAAACACCTAATAAACTTAGGAAATGCTGTTTTGAATACTTTAAGGGGTGTAGTTCTTAGATAGGTCATTTATGGGGGTATCTAACATACAGGTCAATCAAAGTCACGTTAGAACTGGGCTGGTCCCTAAAAATATGTATATTGCAATTTTTCTTGAATATTTGTTTATTTTCTACTAAATTTATAAGCCCCCTATTGTAGTTAAAAAAAAAAAAGACATTAAAAAAATATGCCAAACTACAGCAGACATATGGTAGATGCTAGTTATAAACTATTTTGAGTGGAATAACTATCTGTCTTACATGCAGAAATTTTTGAAGTTTTAAATTGGTAAATTTTTCAAATTTTCACCATAATTTGATATTTTTTCACAAATAAACAATCATTTTTTTTTGGACCAAAATTTCTTACTATCTTAAAACCAATGTGTCACGAGAAAAAAAATCTCTGAATCACATGGATAGGGTTTAAAGTGTCAAAAAGTTATTCTCACATAAAGTGACAAAAGACAGATTTCAAAATGGGGCTCTGTCAGAGGGGCCCAAAACTGGCCCCGGGCGGTAAGGGGTTTTAAAAGAAACCTGTCACATAGATTATGCCCCCCTTGCTGAGGGCAGCACACGCTAGTGTCAGACATGCTGTTTCCAGCGCTGTGTCCCTTATTCTGTAAGATGCTGTAGTTTTCGTGTATTTAATGCTCAAATCTGCAGTTTTCAGCCAGAAGAGTCATTCGAAGAGTCAGTTTTTTCAAACCCGCCCACCTGAGCTAGCCCCGCCCACCTCAACTGACAAACCATTACTTGATTAGGTAGAAAACATATGAATAACGTCGGGTTTGGTGGGGCTAGCCTTTGGTGGGTGGGGCTAACACCTGCTCATGAATAAGATTTGAGGGGTAAATGCATCTTACAGAATAAGGGACACAGTGCTGGGAACAGCAGGTCTGACACTGCTTGTGCTGCCCTCAGCAAGGGGGGCGTAATCTATGTGACAGGTTCCCTTTAATGTTGTTGAGCAAACTTAAACGCGCTTGAAAAAATGCTTTTTGTTCAGCAATGAAGTCTTGCTTGGTAAGCGAGCATGCAGGCCATGAAGGGAGGACATGCATACAGGATATGGAGGGTGAGTGTATTACTTATTGTTTTCTTTGAAACCGTTGTACCTGCTGATTCCAGGTCTTTCTATAGCTCTCCACAGGTGGCCCTTGGCTGTCGGACAACTCTTCTGATCATTCTATTCACTTCTCAGTCTGAAACCTTGTGAGGAGCACCTGGTTATGTCCGGTTTATGCTGAAATTATATTTTTTCCACTTCTGGGTTATGGCCCCAACAGTGTTCACTGGGACATTCAGTAGTTTAGAAAGTCTTCTGAAACCACGGTGTCAAAGTTTTGCAACAATGCAGTTGTTAAGGCCTGGAGACAGCTCACTGGTTTTACCCATCATGAGATGTTTCTTTTGTGGCACTTTGGTAATAAGACAGCTCTTTATAATCCATCAGTTGAACCAGCTGATATATTTTTTTTTAAGTGGCAGGATTCTGATTGCTAATAATTTTCAGCTGTCGTGCTGATTTTCCATGGCTTTTTGCATATCTTTCTTCATGTGTTCAATACTTTTTCCCTGTTAATTTTCAGTATCACACATAACTAAATTTATGAACATCTATGGTTTGATTTCTTTGCCTGTGTGGATCGGACCGACACCTGGTGAGAATTTCACGACAATAGCACCTTTAGAAATTGGTGACGCGTTCAATACTTATTTCACCTGCTGTATATATATTATCATCATGCACTGTTTACACTGTAGCAGCCAATAGCTATTATGCTTATGACACAATTCTTTTTTACGTAACAGAACTGCTACAAACCCTGCAACATATATTATTATGTTTTTGGCTGTATTCAGGACTCCCAGAAAACAGAAGAGAGGGTTGTCAACTGGCTCTCCATTATGAGCTGCCAATTCCCAAGATAGGTGTGTGTTCCAGAGGTGGGAACCACACCTATAAGACTTTGATATCCTATCAATATACCATCAAAGGCATTGTCTGGAACACCCCTTTAAATAATGTTATTTACATAATAGAAGATAAGAATATACACAGAATTTCTGTATTATCTAAGTTCTGAGTACAGCTGAACACATATTAATAATGTATGGTGCAGTGTTTGTAGCATATCTGTTGTATCAGGAAGATATGTGTCATGAAAGAAACAGCCACTGGCTGCTGCAGTGTAAAAACAGTGAATACTGATAAAATAAAGGCTATATAATACATAAGCAACGAGCATTTACAGGTCCTATAAATCCTATTTTACCGACAATTGTGATGATTTTAAATTTTTTGTGTTATACTATTATATGAGTTGTTAACATCTTTAATATCAGATTTTTTATTTCTATACAACATATCAGTGAGGATCTCCTTTCTTAAGTGAAGCTATTCATAGAACCTATGCAACATACTAAGGGGGTGACACTGACTACAAAGTGAGATCCAACAGAATGCTCAGACCTTGTGATATATATACTATTAAAACGTTGCCCTCATCTTTGCAGAATTGTTTCATGCTATTATTATTTATTTTTAAGCAATATTAATTCCAGTGCACCGCATGTATGAAAAGGGGATTTTAACCCCTTAACCCACCATCATGTGGTCATGGCAGTGTTGTGGGAGTATAGTGCCAGCTGTTAGATACAGCTGACACCCGCTGTTAACAGCAGAGATCAAAGTCAACCCTGATCTCTACTGATCAACCCCTTAGGCAATGTTCACATGGCTTAAAGCCGACGTAATTGCGGGACAGATTTTGCCCCGCAATTACGCCGGCTGCCGTGCAGGGTGGGGGTGGCGGGGGGCCGGCGAGATAGACACTCATTATTCACGGGGTGTACACGTCGTAAATAACGTGCATGTCACTTTCTCCCCCCGCGGCGGATTCGCCGAGCGGGGAGAAGAGACGGAATCCATAGTTCTCTATGAGAACTGTGGATTACCGTAATGACTGGGACGGATTCCAGCCGTACTGCAGCGCAAATACGTCGCGCAGTACGGCTGGAATCAGTCCCAGAATAAGCTGTGTGAACGGCCCCTTAGGCGCCACGGCCGTGATCACCATGGTGTCTAAATGAATGAGAAACGGTGTGCAGCACCGTTTCTCACTTTGATCGGGACCTCTGGGGGAAGATTGCGAGGTGCTGATTGTTTAACATGGCCTTGTGATGGCTTCCATCGCTGCCATGTCTGTACTTCCTACACTTCCTGCCCCGGGCAGCAAGTGCTAGAACTGCCATCTTTTTCACCCTATTGCATTGCTTATGCAACGCAATAGAGTGTACTAACAATTGACTCCCCTAGCGGTCAAGTACCCTGAAGGGACTCGATGTTTGGCTATGTTCACACGATGTATTGCAGCGCGTACTAATACATCGTGTGACTCGGGAGCTTGCGCTGATCAGCATGTACTCCCATGGCGTAGGGGGGGCCGGCAGCCCGCTGTCCCCATAGACATGCATACATTACATGTATGTCACTTATCTCCCCGCGCGTACAATACGATCATATTGTACGAGCGGGGAGAGGAGGCGTAATCCATAGTTCTCTATAAGAACCGTAATTTCGGCGCGCATCTCGCCCGTATTTGAGCGCAAATACGCAGCGTAATGCGTGCCGAAATTACGCAGTGTGAACATCCTTACTGTGAGAAAATAAAAAAAAATGTAAAGTTTGAACAAAATTTTATCACATCAACCCCCAGTTTTTCCATTTTACAAATAAAAATGAAATAATAAAAAAGTGACACATAATTGGCATTTTCACATCCATTAAAGTCCAGTCTATTAAAATGTAACATGATTAATCCCGTATTTTGAACGCTGTATAAGAAAAAAAAATTCCAACTGCCAAAATTGCATTTTTTGGGGTCATTTCATGTTTTCTAAAAATTTAAATAAAAGTGATCAAAAAATTGCATATATCCCAAAAATGGTACCAATAGAAAATGATTGGATGTGCAGACCAAATGCTGTTTTTTGGACTGTTTGTATGGGGGAATGGCTGCCACCACTTTGGTTTTTTTTTCCGGTTTCCCAGGATTTTCTATGGTATGATGAATGACACCAATAGAAAGTAAATATTGTCCTGCAGAATAAAAGCCCTCATATGTCTATGTAGATAGAAAGATAAAAAAAAGTTATGGCTCTTGGAAGGCCGGGAGGAAAAAAACAAAGAGCCGCGTTATGTTGACCATGGTGGGTTAAGGGCTTAAAGGGGATGTATCACTTCATCAGTTCGGCTGTTTTCTTGAAGCCTGATTCTCTCATTTGCTGAAATCCAGGGGCATGTCTTCCCCTTCCAGCTGGGTGTTTCTTAACTGAAGGGGGATGACATCATCCCCCCCCTTCACTGTTTATGCTCGCTCCCAAGTCAGTGTGTCCCCCTCCCCTTTCTGAGTTCACATGTCACTGTGTCCTCTCCCTATGCAGTCTTATTTTGTAATAGCTGTTTACATACCACAGGCCTGCATTCAGTCTAGACAGCCTTCTATAAATTCAGAGCACTGATCTCTTCTTCTCTAACAGCTGGAGGTTTGTTACAGTTCGACCCAGTCTTCTATGAACTCATCAGGAGAACAGATCCGTCTCCCTTCTTTACACAAGGCATCGAGGCACAATTCTGCTGTTTTCTGATTGTAGAAGCAGCTTCAGTGTCACTGAGGAGCTGCTAGCTTATAGAGTGAAATTGTTGCCGGCCCCTTACACGCAGGAGCATTAGGCACTGAGGCACAATTCTGCGGTTTCTGATTGTAGAAGCAGCTACAGTGTCACTGAGGAGCTGCTAACTGTGCAGAGTGAAATTCTTGCCAGCCCCTTGCACGCAGGAGCATTAGGCACCGAGGCACAATTCTGCTGTTTTCCGATTGTAGAAGCAGCTGCAGTGTCACTGAGGAGCTGCTAGCTGTCCAGAGTGAAATTGTTGCCGGCCCCTTATTCTGAGTGAGAGAGGCAGAAATGCACGCTGAATACGACTGGGGGCCAGACAGAATGTAAATTAGTAGAGACGTCAGCCAATGAAATGAAAGGAGGTGGAATCCAACTGGCACTGGGGAACTGTGTTTACAGAAAACGAAGATAAGGCAGACAGTGAAAACAAGACAGCTTTTCTAATGACATCCAATTGCAAAGTTGCTTGTTTTCACTGTCCCCTTATTCTGAAGACCATTTAATGAAATGATACAACCCCTTTAAAAACATAACAAAAGGCAAAAAAAATACAAAATCCATCAACTAAATGAATGACTGGCACAAAGAGAGGGAGAATCCTCGAATGACAAATGTAAAGGGATTGAGTGTCTCTTTTTATCCAAATAAAGTAAGGTTACTGCTGCTGTAAAAAAAATAAAAACAATTGCTTACCTTTCTACTCACTGCTGTTCCAGCCCTGCCGCTGCCGGCTTTCTACCCTGCTCTTCTGTTTACAACTGGCTGCCAGCAGTCAGCACATGACCAGTGCAGCAACTGAATAGCTGCAGTGATCCTTTGCCATTGGCATCATGTGACATCTCTACTCGGTGAGTGAATGACTTGAGTTGCGACATCAGGCATTGGCATGTGTCCTCTGCAGCCAATCAGTGGCCATGAGTTGACTGAGTAATTGTGTGAAACCAACGGCATCAGCAGAGCTGGAATGGTGGTGAGTAGGGAGGTGAGTGTGATTTTTTTTTTTATTATTTTCTTACCTCAGCAGTAACTTCACTTTTTTTTTTTTAATAAAAAGACTTCAACAAGGTCTGTTACATCTATATGGCAAACAAAAAAAATTACAAAGACATTGGAACTATGGTAATGATAATATTAATACTAATTTTGTTTGTTCTTATTTATTTTATTATATTATCCCCAAAAATCATGAGTTAAAATAAAATTAAAAAACCCAAAAAATACGGCATATGCTCAGTCAAGGTGCTAGGCTGGCTATAGCTGTGTACGGGGCATCTAATGCCCCATACACAGTGGTTCCCTGCTTAATCTTGATAGTTATTGAGAACACTTAGCTAAGTCACCAAGCTTGTAGGGAACTCATGGCGATCTGGGCAATCATGCTCTGTGCATGGTAAATGGGCTCAGACATCTGCTGGGGTTTGCCTGGTGCTTACCCTGGCCTTAGAAAGCAGATTTAAATAACTAAGCTAAGAAATGCCAGAGAATTGGAAGAGCTGACTGTCTGGTCACGCTCCATTTACCTCTATTAATACAGATGATTAATCATCTTCTGTTACAGCTCTGAGGATAATGCAACTGTGTGCGTCAAACAGCAGAACCCTGTATAGATTGTAGATGGAACTAATTGCACGGTATCTGGGTTGAACACCTTAGTTTTAAGCCTCAGTATTAAAAGTCCTCAAGAGAAGAGGTTAAATTAAAACTTTTGTATAAAACAAAGACTAGCGCGGTTCCCAAGTAAAAAAAACATTTTCCACTTAGAACCATACAGAATACAAGCAATCCTATTTTACACTGTAACTAGCAAAATATAGTTTACAGGGGCATTCCCATTTTATAGTTTATCATTAGAATATGTTAAGACATTAAAGGGGTTTTGCCACGATCTCATTTCATACCTCCTGTATCCGGCTCTTCAGCTCTGTGCACTCAGAAGGGGGCGGGTGTGATTTGTTTGAATTGCAGATCATGTGACCCAGCAGGATGACATCACCATGCCCTTCCTCTCTCTAGTCAAAGAAAGGTCTGTTTATGTATAGAATTGTAAGTAGCTACAATGTAACTCAGAGGTAAAACTTTTGCCTCCAGGCACAAGGGTCCTCGGTTCACATCCCTGCAGGAACCAAACCTGTGAATTTTATTTCTCTTTATCAATGCACAGACCTCATTGAGGTTTCTTTTTTAATTTATTTGCACTGTTTGACTAATTACTAAGGAGTACAGAGAATTGGGAGTAGAAGGAGAGCACCTGGGGTTTGAACACTTAATAGCTGCCTGAGAGGAGAGGTGATGTCTGAGCATGTGCGACCAGGACTGAGGAGCTCTCCTCACTGGTCGTATCCCCTGGAAACGAGCTGTAAACAATGGATCACTAAAGGAGCAGCTACAACAAAAACGGTGCAGAATTTTTAATAATGATGAATGGTGAAAATGTTTATTATTTAATTTACAAACTTCCCACGTCAATTTTACTTCGTGGCAAAACCCCTTTAAGATCAGTTGGGGACTTATCACATTAATTTGGTTCCTTTGGGATGTGAATGGGTCTTTGTTGGTGTTCCCTTAACTCCAGGTGGCCGGCAGCATTATTGTTCAGGGTAAACTGTGAAAATACTCAACAATGTAATCAGTCTCCATTAGCAATGCAGAACTTGGAAGTTTGCTGTTGTTCAAACCCTCATCAATAAGTGTGTGATGGTATGTCTTAGTGACACAGTATGTTATAACTTATGGATAGTTTCTTTATTTTGTTTCAACACCTTTTCATATTCCAATTATACAAAGTAACAGTTCTCATTGTATCAAAATATATCATTATTACATGACCTGCAGTCTCTTTCATTGTAATATCACATTACATTTCTCACGAAGGTATCTTTATCTAGGTAACAGCAGGAAAGCAAGCTGGATTTTAGGAAGCACGTCTCATAGTCTGTCCTCTCCCGAAAAATAGAAGTAAACGGCTAGACTTAAGTTTGCTGTGCTCTTCTTTTAGGAGCAAATTATATAGTAACATAGTTAACATAGTAGACCAGGTTGGAAAAAGTCCAACCTATACCCTCTGCCATTTGAGGCCCATCTTTCACAAAGTAGATAGAAAGTTACAATTCTAGGTAATATAGTACATGAATTGTTAGTTCATAGCCATAATTAAGGTCTAATGTATCAAATTATATGTTTTAATTAGGGATAATTCCATTAGATCCAATCAGTGAGTAGTCTAGAATATAGCTGTGCATAGATTAGCAACATATTTAGCTCCCTGAAGAGCACTGAGAAGAGCCAAAAGGCACAATGCCCAGTACTCCATTTGCTATAGCAATTGTCATGAGTCTTAACACCCAAAACCCTATTGGTTCCAAATTTACAAATGTCTTTATTATATCTTAGAATTTAATTTGAATGTAAATGACTCTTTAAAAAACTTGGAGAAGTGGTGAAGGTATAAGTCACTATATTTGGCCATACAGCCTAGATAGCTGTCAGATGAACAAGCCAACAATAATTTGCTCCTGGACACCTTTAGTAGGGACTTGTCTACAATACGGCCAATGGATCTAACACGCCAAGCCGTCTTTCCTCCTGACATCCTCCATGGGTACAGAGTCAGGAACTCCAATACCCATACATCGGAATCAGAAGGACCGGCCAACATGCATTTAATGGGTAAGGCCACATTAAGTTAGTAACCACTAGACCTCCAGGAGAGACAACACTAATTGCAGCATATCCTGATATAGAATTTATACCTACTAACTTGAACATAACTTGCCCTCAACTATCTAGAAGCCCCATGATGAATATCCCTGCTGGTTATTGTTGCCTTTGAGAAGAAGTTTTTGAGTCTTATGACCTAAAAAAACTCTGGAGTACTTTTACTTTGTCGGTCACTGTCCAGCTAAAGGATATGTA
The DNA here is from genome assembly GCA_025379985.1 of Phyllomedusa bahiana. Classification (NCBI taxonomy): domain Eukaryota; kingdom Metazoa; phylum Chordata; class Amphibia; order Anura; family Hylidae; genus Phyllomedusa; species Phyllomedusa bahiana. The sequence goes on along the minus strand of JAODAL010013438.1, from coordinate 81,789 downwards.
TAGTTCTGGCTTATCTATGTAATCCTATGAAATCCCAGATAACTAGAAGATTCTAGAAAAAAAAGTTGAGGACAATTTCTGTATTTACATTTAGTGTCATGAAACAGATGGATGACATAGTGTAGACTACAAGTCAACATTTGCACTAATGGTCAGGTAATTACATTGTACCCTAGTATATTAAGTGAAGGAAGAAGTTCAATATCTTTACTGTAGATGACAAACCATCTTTCTCTGCCCTACACAGAGGTCAAAGCAAGACTATAAAGTTTCGTTTTATCTCCACCGACCTCCAGTTTAGCGGTATAGTACTATGGTTTTGATATCAGCTTGCTTGGCAATTATGTTGTATCATAAATGGAGTGTCCAGTTTCCAGACAGTGTTCAGTCCTATTAGTAAATTCCAAAATAAAAGAGGGTTTCCCCTGTTAAAGAACTTATCTATCAGTCCATGGGTCCCCAACTCCAGTCCTCAAGTCCCACCAACAGGTTGTGTTTTCTTGCTTTCCTTATCATTACACAGGTGATTTAATTATGGTCAGTGCATTCTGTGGGAGATCTTGAAAACATGACCTGTTGGTGGGTCTTGAGGACTGGAGTTGGGGAATACTGTGTTAGTCAACCGGGAGAAAACTACCAAGAATATCTCTCTGGAGGACCTTAAAGGGGTTGTCTCACTACATCGATTCATCTTACCTCAGTCCTGTTTTCTTGGTTTCATTTTGAATTCAAGGGTGTGTTCACTGGCTTCTACTAGGCTGCAGTAGAAGCCAGGTCTGTAGCTATAGCGACCAGTGCTAGCAGCCTATCAGGAGAGACTGAACAGGTCAGAAGCTATAGCAACCAGTGCTGCCAGTTTCTCAGTTTAATTTTTGAATTCAAGGGCATGTTTACTAACTTTGCTGGATTCTACTGGCTTCTACTGGCCTGCAGTGATGAGCTGCTGAGTACACCAGGTCTGTGGCTACACTGACCAGCGTTGGCAGCCTATCAGGAGTGATCAAACAGGTCTGTAGCTATAGCGACCTGAGGAGCTGATGCAGCCCATACAAGAGGGAATTTCTCAGAATAGGTAGGACACTGTTAATGGACATATAATGCAAAGTGACCTGTTTTTTAACAGATTGCCCTATTAATTCCATTGAGAACAGTGTAATACTAAACTTCCCCTGTGGAGGCACTGCAGGGCAATTAAACACCAGGTAGTCTCCTTAATTACAGCTGAAGGTCCAAACAATGATACACCATTCAATCAGCTTGTGTTGGAAGACCCTTCTACCATTCAAAGGAAGCCCTAATTAGTCAACCTTATTAACATAAGCTAGAAGTAACTAAAAAATACACAACTTTTACTCATATTTAAAAAAAAAAAACTCTCTACCAAACTTTACCAATTCTTAAAAAAAAAAATCATTAATGTCGAACTTTGCTACTTTATACCAAAACTCTATCTTTCTGGCCACCAACGCAATGAGACATTGACCCTTTCGAGCTTCACTCCAACAATTCCACCCATGCTAAGGGCACAATCACGCGACGCCAAAGATATCTTCCAAGAGTGCTGATGGGGGAGAAGATTTCTGTTTATCTGTGGGAAAAGTTGCACTCAACTAGTGTACAAAGAGTAAAGAGGCTGTTATTCATATTAACTGCATTTTCATTCCTATCGTAACATCTAGAGAGCTAATAGAGGGGTTATTAACATAACAAACGTAAATGTTCTATATAAATAATACTGTTTCAGGCCAGCAAGCGCTCATCTGACAGCATTTAGGCACAGGCTCAACATCTGTTTATGAACACTTTGCCTAATGATATCATCCGATATCATTAAGTGCGGCAGAATACGGCACACGGCAGGTGCAGCTGCGCTCAGAACCCGTCACACAAAATGAAAAGAGCTGCATCCCCATTCCGAAAACCCATCATTAGGACAATTTTCTTCGACAATCCAGCCCTGTGATTTCAATCCGTATATCACCTGTAATTGTAGTTTTTAGCAAGAATCTGATTCCATACATTTATCACCGAATCACGGTGAAGGCCTGAATACTGAGAACACATTTGTGCTACCAGCTGCGGCTGCTTTTTTTAGATGTCGTGTTAACAAATTACTGCTAACAAGGCAGAGCTAGAAGAGCGGCTTTGTTTCTCCTGCTTGTGCGTTGTGTGTAAATGTGCACAATTATGGAGATTAGCCATTGATTGGTTCTCAATAATAATTGATCATTGGTCACTTAACCCTTTTTGAAATGCTTCATTGGAGGGGAAACGGTGAGATAAATATAGTTTTTTTTTTAAAAAAAAAAAGCTATGTAAGATGAACAATACTTCATTTATACATCACATTCTTTGATAAACAGATCACGGCAAAATACAAAAATAATTCACATTTTGGTATCTGACTTATTTCGCCCTCCGGCAAACTAAGAAGATCATAGACACAGCCCAGTGGAATTTCCCTCTGCGGATGCGGCAGAAACATACATTCCATTTTTTACAGAGCATGTGTCTGATTTCAAAGAATTGGAATCTTTAGCCTTCTGATTTGTCCTTTCTAAACCTTTTTTCCTCTGTTTTTGAAAAAAAATAAAAAAATTTGCAAATGGAAAAACGCCAGTGTTAAAAATGAAAGGAAAGGAATGAAATTTTCAAGGATCCTACGGAACCTCTTTATAACGGTTTGAAAGGTTTGCTCTTGCACAGACGCAACTTTGGAAGTGATTAGAATGTTAATTGTATTCCGTGTAACCTTTGAGTTAATCTGCCGAGCTATGATAGGTTTGTAGGTTTGTTAGACGTGGAACCTATAATCATTCTGTTATTATAGACACGGAGATGCATATGGTAGATTCCGTGATGGTAAACAAACACCTCTAGGATTCAGAACGAACGCAATTCTGTAAAACAAAATTTTAAATTTTTTTGTTTTTTTTATTACAAATTTTTAGCAGCTAGTCACTAAATTTCTGCAAGGTTATACAGAAGATTGTAAATTATAATAAATTAAAACAAAGGCACTGCAACTTACAAAGAAGACAATGGATTACACAACAATTGTTTTGGTAAATTATTTACATTTTTTAACCAAAATATTTAAGAAAAGAATATGACTATTGCTATTATTAATAATATTAGCAGAGATATTTAAAAGTGTGATAACATGTTATTCGGGAACAGTGTACATGTAAGTTTAACTTTTTTTAATGTAAAGTTAACATTTTATTAAGTTTTATCTCTCTTTCTAGAGTGGACAGAAAAAAGGGATTAGTGTAATGTAATATAATGTAATGCAGTGTAATGTAATGTGTAATATATTCATTTATAGTCTATTCATAACCCTGCTATTCATGCAATGCTATCTTTGGCTCTATTTGATCGTTTCTGAATGAGATGTTCAATGTTCTTTTTGTATAACATCTGAAAATTGCTAAATAACACTAAAAAAAAGTCATAAAATAGTTATAAAAATTGTGTTTTTTATCAATTCTTCATAATTCTGCCAAACTGAGTAACTTTTTTCTCTTATTTTGCAATTTTTTTCAAAATAATCTACCAAACAAAGCTAATATGCCACCTGCAAGACTGCTCGTGCTAATTTCTCATAGATGTAAAATAACACTGCATTAAAATGAAAGTCTACTAAATGTCTAAGGTTGAAAAATCTGCCTGAGACTGAAATCCAAAAGTTTGTTGCAAAGTATTCGATGCAATACTTTCAAAAGCTGCACAAAAAAAATTACTTAAAAAAAATTGCTCAGTGGAATCTATACTTCAACTCTACATTTTCTCCAAGATACCTTAGCTTTAATTTGGTTAATTGGGGTGCTGGACTCCTCAATGAACTATGTATTATGTTAGTCCAGAGCTACTATGGGCTGTCACTTAAAAAGCGAACAATGCTTCAGATTTATTTCTTCCGTTGAGTCAAATGCACTGATCTTACTAAGAGAACAGCTCATTTGGTAGTTGAAAGGTGACACAATGTCCTGGCCATATAACTCCATAGCGAGCACAAAACCTTCATATTGGAGGAATTAACATGCTCCAAACAAATTCAGAACTTCATTTCCCACGGTGTGCTAGAGAAAACAGTGATTATCCTTCACAAAGGGATTGTGGGCAGAGATATGCAGATGAGCACCTTAACTGTGTTATACCCTTTGTCTCTATCCACTCAACAGGGTTCTCCTAAGTACGATGCTTTAAACATAGCTCTTGAAGCCAGTCATCTGCATACCCACGCCTACGGGATCTATGGGCCTTAAAATGACTGTTGTCTTGTGATTATATGGGAATGCAGGTCCTCAACCTGCTTGGGGTTGAACAAGTCAGTAAATAAGGAGGAATTTGTCCATAATTATAACCCAAATTTATCATCCATCACAATGACTTCTATTGTTCTAAGTCCTGGGAGTTTGAGCTTTGTGTTTTTGACGTATATACATAGTTGCCGCAACTTTTTGAAGTCACGGAGGAAAAATGTTTTAGCTAACACTTCCAAAACATTGATTTCCTTATTGCTCATTCTCATAAAATGTAGATTACAATTGTATCGGAGTGTTAGGCTGCAGAGGAACAGTGCTTCCTAGATCAACCATGATGTGTCTTTGTGTTAATCACCCTTTTTTCAGGTTTGCACTCTAAATACTCGGCTCGGAGGTGTCAAAATGGAATTTGCATGTCTTTTTAATTAGATTATAAATTGGTATACGGTGCACAGTAAAGTAAGGAAAAACATGGAACAGTAAACTAGATGATTATGGTTGCCTAAGGTCCTGCTGAGAATTTAGCATTTTACGAAACTTCTTCAGCTGAATCGCTACATCTTTCCAAGTCCTTGTCTTCAGTTTTTTTAAAATCTTATTACACTGCCTTCCACATAACTCATAAATTGAAGTTCGTTGGCAATAATAAAAAATAAAAAAAAACAGTAAGAGGTCCCCAGATAGAACATGTCATTTACAAGACTGGTGTCTGCTTGTGTAGCAGAGGGGCCCCTTCATGCACCAGGGTGTGGGTGAAACTGCTACATCAATACCCCCAGTACCAGTGTTCCTTGCTATGAACACTCGTTAAAGCGGTTTTCTCACCCGTTAAAGGGGTTTTCTCACCATGCTGTTTCACTGAGTTTAAACAGTTTTGCACTTACTCCGTCTCTTCAGGCTGTGGGTGGTTCTGTGGCAGTGATTAGCATATTTAACTTCTAGTGATATGTTACTCTCACAGTGCAGTAAATTGTTATCTCTAACAAGATTACAGGTAAAGTCATGTTTTTCAGCCCTCACAACATGTGTACCTTTTGTGTAGTTAAGCTAATCTTGTTACATATTATTAGTTCAATCTCAATCCATCAGTCGGGGTGATGTCACTTCCAGCTCTCAGATACAGATTACAGACATCCCTGCTCTCAGCTAATTAGATAACAGACATCCGTCTGGTATGCAGGTAACCACAGAAACCTGTGTGCAATTTAGAGCACATAAAAATACTCTAGTCTCATGAAAAAAATAAAATCTATTGACCAATGTATTTAGAAAAAGTCTTAATTTAACTGTTCTTTTATGTAGAAAGCTAATCTTTGTAGTGAGAAAACCCCTTTAAGAGGGTATTCTCACCACATGAATTAGCTTTAAACATGTAGGCAAAGGCAAATAAAGACTATTACCAAAAACATTGCTGTTCTGATTTTGATGCTGTTAAGAGCTAGAGCAGTTCTTATTCTCTGCTTATCTACAAGTTTCCCTTAGTCTCAGACAACGTTTCTCTACTCTAGCACCCCTGGCCATTATGGTGACATCACTCCCTGCTGTGTCTTATCAGAAGTATAGAGTTTGTTTATCTTTGTTAATAACAAACTTTGTTGTCTTAGAATTTTGTAGCCTTGTGACCTGCTGTTAATCCTCCTTCATCACCAATGTCCGTGTAACAGACTCAGCTATGAATAGCAAAGCTGAAATGTCAGTCACTGCTGTAGAACCCCCTCCTCTGAACAGGAAGGGAGAGTCTTAAACTTGCTGTGAAAAGCAGGCTCTGGAAAACAGTATGGTGAGAGCACCATAATCATCTAGCTCAGAGGTTCCCAACCCTAGTCCTCAAGGCACACCAACAGGTCATGTTTTCTGGCTTTCCTTAGCATTGCACAGGTGAAGTCATTATTGTCAGTGCATTCTGCACAGGTGATATCATTATTGTCAGTGCATTCTGTGGGATATCCTGAAAACATGACCTGTTGGTGGGTCTTGAGGACTAGGGTTGGGAACACTGATCTAGCTTACTGTTCCATGTTTTACTTACTTTACTGTACTAATACCAATAGCAATTTATAATCAGCTATAAAAGCCCCTTCAAAAGTTACAACTACCGTAGACCAAGTTTCAAAGTACAGCAATCCAAAACATTCTAGTACAGCATTAATAGGGACATGTGGATTTAAGAGTGACTGAATTTGAATAAATAAAATTTTCTAATTCTATTATTTTACCATTGCTTGTGTTTTGATAATTCGCACTATTTACAATTTTTTGTTTTGTTTTGTCTTTTTAAGGTTGAGAGATCATGTCAGGAAATGGTTCTAAAAATTTCGTAAAGTATCTAGCTGATTTTTTTCCTGATATTTTCCACCTAAGTGTATTTAGATATTTTCACATAGTTGTATAATTAGAAAGGTTGTTTGCTTTTCACAAAACCTTTTGTATGGAAAAAAGTCCCATCTTCAAAAAAAAAAATAATAGTAATGCTGGTGACAAGTTGTCGTACTGTTTGGAACCCCAGCAATTATTTCTAACATCTGGGAAAACCTGGTCAAAAGTGCTTCATTCCCCTGTAGGGCCAGCTCAAAGGAAGTTAATCATCATATACATCAGTTGTAATGCATGGATGTGTCGGGTCCTTGAAACAATATCTCCACCTTTCTACAAAGAAATAGGAATAATTTCATGTTGGCTATCTCTACAACACAACTGAGTCAACACAGTTCTTTCTAGATACAACTTACTTTTAAGTAACTTTGGGTCACATGTATGAAAACTGTCTAGGTCTAAAACTCACTTTTTTTGCCCATAGTAACCTATGGGCAAAAAAGTGAGTTTTAAACCTAAAACAGTTTCCATACATGTGGCCCTTTGTGTCTTCCACTATGCAACTTTTTCTGTGTCTCTTCTTTTCCTTTACTTTATGACTGCACCTGCCACATGCAGCCTTATCCGTACTATTATAGGGTCAACAGGACTGGTCACTGCCTGCTACAAGATCAGCACACTACTCTTCTGCTGCTATCTATCTCACATATATCATCCATTTCATATCTATCTATCTCATATCTATCTATCTATCTATCTATCTATCTATCTATCTATCTATGTATCTATCTATCTATCTTTGGCTTCATATCTTAAAATGAAATGCATGTAAAATAAATACTAGTGTAGACAGGTGGATGTTTTTATGGGTTTTTTGTCTTCCTTTTTATTGCCTTCTGTTACTTAACCTTACATGACCTTCTTATTTTTCTGTGATATTTGTTAGGTGACTATAATTTCCTTTTTAAATCACTTAAAACCCTATGTATTGATGACATACATTCACTCTGTGTATCTAAAAACTATGAAAACTAGAGATCTCAGTTGACCTCTATTCCCCACCTTCATTATAGTTAAAAATATGACTACTCATACACAACCATAAGAAGAAAATACATTCCTTTTGTTCCCTAATAATAGTCTTTATGGTATTTTTAGTTTTAAGATTGGATAAAAGGATTGGCCTCTGTTGGTCTAGTTCAAGTGAATATTTTTGCTTCGATTACATAGACTTTGACTGAAAGTCTTGATTGGTTGATTGGCCATTGATCAGCACATGCACCTGAACCCCATTGGTGACTATTGAAGGCCTCTTCATAAGTTACTCAAGGTCATCCTAAACAATGACAGACCCTCAGAAAAGCTATAAAATAAGAACTAAATTTTAGGATTATTTGTCCTTGATAACATGTTTTTTTGAAATTGCTAAATTTTAATTTTAAACTGTAACCATTATTTCTTCTTATTGTACATCTGGTAATATTTTTTTTCCAAAACTAAAATATATCTTAAATGTGAGACCTGCTCCATCCTGCTACATTCAGTGTGTTTTTTGTGATACTTCTATACATGTTATTTGTTTTATACCACTTGGCCTTCCACCTCTTCACACTGAAAAGTACATATTTGTGGGTAAAACTCAAAGACGACATGTGAGCCAGTTTTGTCGTGTACTTTGAGCCAAAAATAATGTATGAACAGGCGCACTCCAAACTTTGGTGCAATAAGTGCCTTTTTTAATGCGCCAAAGACACTTTTTAATGCGCCAGCAATTTGGGGTGTTCTGGGGGCGTCGCACCACATTCATAGAAGTAGACACATTTATGATTCCTTGACACCAAATTTGGGCGCAGAACAGTTAGAACAGCGAGACCATGGTAAAGGTGGTGCCTGAGCCAGACTTGTGGTATTGGCTCTACACTGCCCTGTATGTATGACCTGCAGAAGAACAGCCAGACCAGGGTAAAGGTGGTGCCTGAGCCAGACTTGTGGTATTGGCTCTGCAGTGCCCTGTATGTATGACCTGCAGAAGATCAGCCAGACCAGGGTAAAGGTGGTGCCTGAGCCAGACTTGTGGTATTGGCTCTACACTGCCCTGTATGTATGACCTGCAGAAGAACAGACCAGGGTAAAGGTGGTGCCTGAGCCAGACTTTTGGTATTGGCTCTACACTGCGCCTGTATGTATGACCTGCAGAAGAACCAGACCAGGTAAAGGTGGTGCCTGAGCCAGACTTTTGGTATTGGTCTACACTGCCCTGTATGAAGTACCTGCAGTAGAACACAGCCAGGACCAGGGTAAAGGTGGTGCCTGAGCCAGACTTGTGGGATTGGCTCTACACTGCCCTGTATGTATGACGTGCAGAAGAACAGCCAGACCAGGGTAAAGGTGGTGCCTGAGCCAGACTTGTGGTATTGGCTCTACACTGCCCTGTATGTATGACCTGCAGAAGAACAGCCAGACCAGGGTAAAGGTGGTGCCTGAGCCAACTTGTGGTATTGGCTCTACACTGCCCTGTATGTATGACGTGCAGAAGAACAGCCAGACCAGGTAAAGGTGGTGCCTAGCCAGACTTGTGGTAATGCTCTAACTGCCCTGTATGTTGACCTCAGAAGAACAGCCAGACCAGGGTAAGGTGTGCCGAGCCAGACTTGGTATTGGCTCTACACTGCCCTGTATGTATGACCTGCAGAAGAACAGCCAGACCAGGGTAAAGGTGGTGCCTGAGCCAGACTTGTGGTATTGGCTCTACACTGCCCTGTATGTATGACCTGCAGAATACCAGAAGACCACACCAAGGATATCAAGTCTGTGGTGCAGAAAAAAAAGAATCAACATATCCAATCTATTGAAAGTATCCTCAACAGATTCTACTTCCGACAGGAATGTTGCAGGTTAGCCCCATTGATCTAGGGTTAACCCGTGTCCAAATCAGAGCTTAGTACAGCCTCTGTTAAAGGGGTTGTCTCACTATAAGGATTGACTTTGATGTAAAAGATCTTGCAAAAACAAGTCACTTTGCAATATGTGTCCATTAACAGTGTCCTACCTATTTTGAGATATCCCCTCTTGTATGGGCTGTATCAGCTCATCAGGTTGCTATAACTACAGACCTGGTCCATCTCTCCTGATAGGCTGCCAGCACTGGTTGCTATAGCTACAGACCTGCTCACTCTCTCCTGATAGGCTTCCAACACTGGTTGCTATAGCTACAGACCTATTCAATCTCTCATGATAGGCTGCCAGCACTGGTTACTTTAGCTACATACCTGGCTTCTGCTGCTGCCTAGTTGATGCCAGTAAACACGCCCCTGAATTCAAAATGAAACCAAGAAAACAGGACTGAGGTGAGATGAATCAATGTAGTGAGACAACCCGTTTAAGGACCTAGATCTGGGAGGTGATGCATATGGAGCTGGAGCCAGATCTAGGTCCATAATGATAAAGGCCTGATAGGCCAAAACATCGGACCATGGGAATGTCTCACTAAAATATCATCCTACCATTATCTTGTTTGGAGAATATTATCTCGTTTGGAGAGTAACTACGTTTTCTTCTGTGTTTAATGCTCTAATAAACACCTTAAAGGATCTAAAGTTGTGCTGTGGATTTTCTTTTTATATTAGAGAATTCCTAGTGAACCAATTTGAGGTTTCAGAAAACTTATGAATTAGCCATAGAAGGACTACAAAGGGAGACCCATCAAGTCCCAGCACTACACATATAGACCAGTGACTTTAATATGAACAGTGTGATGCTTCTTTCTCCATGAGGGGGCTGTGTAGTGAGACTAAGGTCGACATGTATGATCAGGTTTTTAACCCTTTTCTGGCGTAAGATGCGCCTAAGTGAGCGGCTACGATGTCTAATGCGCCTAATGAATGTGTTAGGTGCATTGTTCGTAAGACTCGACACTTTTTAATGCACCTAACATGAGGGGGTGTTCTGGGGGCGTCGCACCACACTCGTAATATTAGACACATATATGAATGTGGTTCAGCAGAACTAGGCGCATTACTGCTCGGACAGGCAGACCTATCTCAATGTGATCTGCTTGAGGAGTCGAAGTGTAGCTAGATTTGCTGTAAGGGGCAATAATGTCCAATATTTCTCAACTTACACCAGTGCAATAATAAAAAGTTATTTGTGATCATTATCAAACTATATAAAATTTAATTATTTAAATTTAATAAAAATGTTATCATGTAAAAATAATATAAAAATATATATCTCAAAAATATAAAAATATCTCCTATAAAATGTATTTAAATTTAATAGAATCTAAGACTAGTTTTACATTAAACAATCCACGGATAATGTTGTTCAGATTTTTAATTATTAAATTTTTACTACATTAAATTTCAAATTTACTTTTGCTGTTCTTACCCTTTATTCTCGTACCGCAAGAGCCAGCACAGCACAGGTATTGCTGGGACCTGTGCTCCACCAAGTAAGATCAGTACCATAGTTTCTAGTCACTGACATGCTGTTCTAATGACTTTTCTTCTATTTCCAGCCTATCTATGACCTTTACACATGTTTGGTGCATTACTAATGCGCCTAGGTTCCATAATGCACCAAACACACAGGTGAGGGGCGGGGAACTTTAGACTCCATTTATAATCGCATAGAAACCACTTTCATACATTCAGGTGCATTATACACTGAAAAATAGATGCAAAAATGCACTTTGACGCATTCGATTCATACAGGACTCCCTAAAAGCTTTCTGTAGGGGTTCACATATTAAAGCTGGTTTGATCAGCTTCTTGCTGCAAGACCCTTTAACAAAAAGTGGACAACCCCCTTATCAATCATTCACAAATAAGAACATCTTGCTACACGTTACATTTTATCATGTGACTCTCCCACATCCTAACCAACCATGAAACAGTTAAGGCGAATAGGCCGCGTCTGTTAATGCGGAATATTCATTATTTTTCACTGTGCAGTTGTTTTAATGATTTCTCACTTCTTCAATTGAGCTTTAATGAAAATGCATTGATTTACAGGTAATACAACAACAGTCATTAGAAAAAAATAAAACCCTCGCCACCGAAGAAATTAGCTGAGAATGAGAGTAAATACGAGTCAAAGAGGAAATCAAATGAAAAAGGAAAAATATCAAAAAAGGGGCAGAAATATTTAGAAACGTTTAACACAAAGTCTTTATTTTCGCCATTTCCTTCCTCCAGAGCGAGGACAAGGAGCTTCTATAAGTGTTGTACATCTCAACAGAGGAAATTTCAAGTCGCCGAATGCTTAACGTTGTCACCTTAAAACAAATTGTCACACATTTTTCTTCACACATTTGAAACCCAACTTATCAACCTTAACAAGTGTTGTTATCAAAAGAATTTTGGTGCCTTTGTTCTCCTACTTTCACAAGTAAATTACACTTTTTAGGATTTATCAAGACAAGAGACGAATTTTGAAGAGCAGACCGAACTCTCCATGGAAAACAGTCTCATTACTTCCTAGCCTCAGGCGCTATTTATCACTACATGTTATCTGTCTTTTTTCCCTCTTTGTTCCTTATACGGTATATCAGTATTTACGTAATTATATTTCTGTAGCTGATGTTTAACCACCTTAACCCAATACAATTTCTATGTATTTCTTTCAAGTTCTGATCAGATGCTGAGTACAAAAAGGAAAAAGATGCAGCTACTCTTTACTTTCTCCTTATCACAGTAATAAATAGTTACTACCAACAATATACAGTATAATGTATATAAGGAGTATTTGTGGCACATCCATTTAAAATGCTGAAAGAAAATGTCGGTTTAAGTAGCAAAAAATCTGCCTATAACAGTTGAAAGCTTAATAATTGTTTGATGCTTATCTATCTATCTATCTATCTATCTATCTATCTATCTATCTATCTATCTATCCCATATCTATCTATCTATCTATCTATCTATCTATCTATCTATCTATCTTATGTTTATCCATCTGTACATCTACAGTATTATCTACGACCTATATCAACCTTTGTTATTTTATCTACCTATTATCAGTTTATCTATCATCTACCATCTATTTGAATCTTTGTTATGCATATCTATCTATCTATCTATCTATCTATCTATCTATCCTTCCTTCATATCTATCTATCTATCTATCTATCTATCTATCTTATGTTTATCCATCTGTACATCTGCAGTATTATCTACGATCTATATCAACCTTTGTTATTTTATCTACCTATTATCGGTTATCTGATCATTACCAAACATTTAAATCTTGTTATGCATTATCTATTTTAATCATTATTCTCTATCTAGCTATCTATCTATCTATCTATCTATCTATCTATCTATCTAGCATCCTTCCTCATATCTATCTATCTTCCTTTCCCTTTTTCATATCTATCTATCTATCCTTCCTTCATATCTATCTATCTATCTATCTATCTATCTATCTATCTATCTATCTATCTATCTATCTATCTATCTATCACTATGTAGCTTACCAGAAAATTGTAACTTACAGGAGTAGCTGATCCCTAGATATCACTGTTGTTCAGTGGCTTGTGACGTTCACGGTAAGTAGCTGGTTTCTACAGTGATATGTTGTTCATAACGACATTATTGTTTCAGCCATCAATTTTCTCCATCTAGCTATCTATTATCTATTTTTATATTTCTCTAATAGCAAAGGACAACATGTATGAAATTTGGCACATTGAGACCATTTTTCTCATCTTTTTTTCAGTGTACAATGTGCCTGATATTTGAAAGGGGTGAATGTTTGGTCATTAATTGTGCCTAAGGTTTGAGGCACCTAGCGTATGTATTAGGCGCGCCGCGGTACTTTAGTGCATCAGTAATGCGCCAAACATTTGTATAAATGAATGCCAGAATTAAATGCTAAGACAGTTCATTGAGAACAGGATTTATGGTAGATGCTGTATTGGTTTCATTAATTTAAATTATTTAATTTAAAATTAGTTTTAGATTCTATTAATTTTAAATACATTGTATAGGAGATAATTTTATATTTTTGGGATATTATATAAATTTATGTTAATTTTATATTATATAATGTATTGTTACATTTCTATAATTTAATTGTATATAGTTTGATAATTATCATAAATTACTTTTTATTATTGTACTGGTGGAAGTTGAGAAATATTGGACATTTTTTTTACCTAACAGCAAATCTAGCTCCACTTCGACTCCTCAGGCTCAGGCAGATCACATTGAGATAGGTCTGCCTGTCCGAGCAGTAATGCGCCTAGTTTTGCCAAACCACATTCATATATGTGTCTAATATTATGACTGTGGTGCGACGCACACCAAGAACACCCCGTCATGTTTGGCGCATTACAAAGGGTTGTGTCTGGTGTACAGTGCGCCAAGCATGCCCGAGTGATGCGGCATGCATGGCTCAATTTTGCCGCATTACTCTCCAGACCAGTGAAAATGAGCTGTTCATACATGTCGCCCTAAATAGATGCTCAGACCTGTATAGAACTATGTGACTTACCAAAAAATTGTAACTTACAGAAGTGGCGGATCCCTAAAAATCATTGATGTTCAGTGGCCTCTGACTTTAGTGGCAAATTGCTGGGTTCTACAGTACTATGTAATGCTTAGTGACTTTATTGTTTCAGACACCAATTGTCTGTCTGACTGACTATCTATCTTATATCCCATATCTATCTATCTATCTATCTATCTATCTATCTATCTATCTATCTATCTATCTTACTGTATTTCCCATATCTATCTGTCTGTCTGTCTGTCTGTCTGTCTCACACACATCATTCATTTCATATCCCTATCCATCATCCATCTTCTATCTTTCTATTATCTATCTTCTATCCTCACATCCATCTCTCTCATATCTATCTATCTATCTATCTATCTATCTATCTGTCTGTCTGTCTGTCTATCTATCTATCTCACACATATCATCCATTTCATATCTATCCATCCATCCATCTCTCTCATATCTATCTATCTATCTATCTATCTATCTATCTATCTATCTATCTCTTCACATACTAATATTGCAAAAAGTAAAATGAATCGCGAGGGGCGTCCCATTCTGTCAAACACATTTCTATATAATATCATGACACAAGTCTTTTCAAGCAAATATGTACTTAAAGTATGTTCTCGGCGCAGCTGTAAAGAAATAATGCTAATGTTACTTACAATAACACTGATTAAGACAAAAGTCCCTGTTGGAATTGCTAAACAGCCAGGAATTAGTTGCATATTTTCTATTACGATCAAGCTGTAGAACATACAAATAAGGTAATAATACTAAAACAGAGACTTTTGTGCTATTTAATAACATGAATGCGAAAACGCATTAATTAAAACAAAAACAAAAAGGAAAAAAAATACAATTATAGTCGGAGACAAATTTCTAATAATATATAAAAAAAAAACCTCAAGAGCTAATCACACTTAAACCTTTTTTTTCCCTCTTTCTGTCCTGCTCGATTATTTGCAGAGAGCACATAAGATGTTGTAATTTTAGGGGGAAAATGCTTTCTTATTTAATTATACAGAACACATCTGATGAAGTTGCCAGAATAGAAGCAAAGTGTTCATCTTCCTATGCACCTGCAGAGAAGATATAGGGGTTGAGGGCTTAAATGTCTACCCTGGGTTTTAAGAACTAAATGATAGTGAGGCTGCCTGGATGAAATCCAGCTCCTACCATCCACACTGTGCACTTGAACGAAAAATTAGTAGTTACACCACTGGACTAATGATGTTTGACATTTTATTTTATCGTATACGGTATAAGTCTTACCAAGGAACTATTGCAACCGAGCTGGAATAAAACACAGAAATCGTGAGGAATGACGACGAACAGAAAGCGTCTATACACATCCCCGAAGACTCAGGAGAAAAGAGTGGGCAATTCCATGGACAATATCAAAGCAGAAATGTGTAAGACTAAGAAGAATTTTAATAATACATCAAATAATAATGTTATAAAATATAATACAACTCGCTAGAAACTCACAATAATAAAATAAAAAAAGAAAATATAAAAAAAATTCTATTATATATAACTTTACTATGCTTCAGTCCCAAAGTTTTCTAACCTATATGTTTCAGTCTAAAGTTTTTCTATCTACGTCTTAACTCAAAATCACTTAAAGGGGTTTTGCCATGAAGTAAAATTGACGTGGGAAGTTTGTAAATTAAATAATAAACATTTTCACCATTCAGCATTATTAAAAATTCTGGACCTTTTTTGTTTTAGCTGCTCCTTTAGTGATCCATTGTTTACAGCTCGTCTCCAGGGGATACGACCAGGGCTGAGAGCTCCTCAGTCCTGGTCGCACATGCTCAGACATCACCTCTCCTCTCAGGCAGCTACTGAGTATTCAAACCCCAGGTGCTGTCATTCTACTCCCGTCCTCTGTACTCCTTAGTAATTAGTCAAACAGTGCAAATAAATTAAAGAAAGAAACCTCAATAAGGTCTGTGCATTGATAAAGAGAAAAAAAAAATCACAGGTTTGGTTCCTACAGGGATTTGAACCAAGGACCCTTACCTCTGAGCTACATTGTAGCTACTTACAATTCTATACATAAACAGACTTTTCTTTGACTACAGAGAGGAAAGGCCTGGTGATGTCATCCTGCTGGGTCACATGATATGTAATTCAAACAAATCACACACGCCCCCTTCTGAGCACACAGAGCTGAAGAGCTGGATGCAGGAAGTATGAAATGAGATTGTGGCAAAACCCCTTTAAATTGTCAGAAAATGAGCCCTTAACGGAATTGATCGGTTTCAAAAAAAGAAAAAACAAAGCAATGGCGAGAGGATGCGCTGGGATAGAAAAAAACGACTCATCTTTCCAAACGACTCCGTTCCAGCTCCGAGCTTTGGTCGCACATGATATCGGCTTCCACAGGTCTCAATGGTCTTTTCTTTTTCAAATGGTGCCTGACCCTTGAGGCCTATGATTGGCTGCAAGGTCACATGATATCCATACACAGACGCCCTAGGACTAGAACTCAGCAAAGAACAGAACCAGTTGGAAAGGTAAGTCTTTTTTTTTTTTTTTTTTTTGTTTTTTCACCCTCTTCCACCAAACTGTTTTTTTTGGTTTTTGTTTTTTTTACAATTAGACAACGCATTTAAAGTTATACACTTTATCCATTCTTGTTGTCTTGCTCTACTGAAGTTCAAACTGGCCCTCCAAAAACTTAAAGTTAGGTTGCTGTTTAATACATATTGCTGTACTATCAACAAGGAAGTTTTAATAAAATAAAAATAATGAACAAAATATGAAAAGTTTTTTTCCTTCTAAAAGGACCTCTAGTCTCATCTGGGGTTTATTCAAGCTATGCTTCTAGCTTTTTGTACAGCTGTAACAATGTTTAACTTCACATATTACACATTATCATACCTGTGGCACAGAACGTTATCTCAGCTTTTTCAGTGACTTCTGAGAGACGATATCTTATTGCAGTAAGGCTATGTCTACATTGCATTGGACAAAAAACAGCCCAAAAGCGGCTGTTTTTTCTCTGATGCAGGACTACGGCTTTTGTCACGCTTTGTACAAAAACCGCGGTTGCTTCTCGTTTTCCTGACGTCCCCCATACAATTGTATTGTATGAGAAGACGGCAAGAAAATGAGAAGCAATGGCGTATTATACAACATGTTATATAATATGCCACTGCCGAAAGACGGCAGAGAAAAGACGAGCTGTGTAGACTGCAGCTCGTCTTTCCTATTGCCGGCTATGGGACCACACTGACGATCGTATCTGCGGCGCTTTTAAAAAACGAAAAGCACTGAAGATACGAGCGTAATCCTGTGCAGTGTGGACATAGCCTAAGAGATCTATGATAAATGAACTTTGCTACATTATTGCACCTTTTATACTGATACATTAAGGGAGACCTGTATAATCAGGTTTTTCACCCTTTTCTGGCATAAAAGGTGCCTAAGTGAGCGGCTACGATGTCTAATGCGCCTAATGAATGTGTTAGGCGCATTGTTCATAAGACTCAACACTTTTTAATGCGCCTAACATGAGGGGCGTTCTGGGGGGTCGCACCACACGTAATATTAGACACATCTATGAAAGTGGTTTGGCAAAACTAGGTGCATTACTGCTCGGACAGGCAGACCTATCTCAATGTGATCTGCCTGAGCCTGAGGAGTGGAAGTGGAGCTGGATTTGCTGTAAGGGGCAAAAAATGTCCAATATTTCTCAACTTCAACCAGCACAATAATAAAAAGTAATTTCTGATAATTATCAAACTATATAAAATTAAATAATTGAAAATTTATAAAAAATTTCATCATATAAAATTAATATAAAAATATATATCCCCAAAATATAAAAATATCTCCTACAAAATGTATTTAAAATTAATATAATCTAAAACTATTTTACTACATTAAATTTGAAATTTATTTTTTCTGCTCTCAGCCTTTATTCTACATACAGCAAGAGCCAGCACAGCACAGGTCTTGCTGGGATCTGTGGTCCACCAAGCAGGATCAGTACCATAGTTTCTATTCACTGGCATGCTGTTGTAATGACTTATTTTATTTCCAGCCTATCTATAACCTTAATACATGTTTGGCACATTACTTATGCGCCTAAGTTCCATAACGCGACAAATACACAGGTGAGGAGCGATGAACTTTAGACTCCATTTATAATCACACAAAAACCACTTTCATACATTCAGGCGCATTTGAAAAATAGGTGCGGAAACGTACTTCGATGCATCTAGTTCCATACATATCTCCCTTGGTTGTGGACTATATTCACCACAATTTGCCATCTACAACAGAACAACAAATTGATTTAGGATTTTTTTGTCTGTCTGTTCGGGTCTTGTTATTTCTTTCAGGGAGGCAGATCAGTTTTATTTATATTTTTTTCCCTTTACTGTGGCACAGAAAATCTTGATAGGTTTAGCTCTCACTTGAGACACAGAAATTTAGGGCCACATATATGAAAACTGTGGCCCTATATGAAATAAAAGGGGCGATCTGATTGGTTGCTATGGCAACAAAGTGAAATTTAGAACTAGACAGTTTTCATACATGTAGCCCTTAGTGTCAATATTTGTGGCGATATTTAAATTTTTAGTCATACACCAATAAGAACATAATAGTAATTAACAATTTCATTCTGTTTTCGGTTCCTGTTACCTTTACAGGAGTCTTTTCCAGGCCTGAGTTACTTCACACAGGACCACAACCATGAGCTGTTGAGATTTCTCTGTTGACTTCTGCCTTCTATCGAACCCCGCTCTCAAAGACCCTGACCTCTATATAAGTCTTCCCACCAGAATGTTGCCCAGTAGGCTACTTTACTCCACTTAACCTTATAAGTATTCAGTAAGACTTCACTCCCTATTTTTGATACGGCAAGAGCTAGACTTGGGAACCCATTCTCAAGGACCCCATTTCACTACCCTTTCCCACAATCTATAGGATCCAGTCCACTGTGCCAAATACTCCACATGCCAAAGATCCAATGGAGTAACCCAGGTTACTCCATTCCTGCCGGTGTAACCAAATCTCACTAAAGGTGTCTTCCAGCCCACCAGGCCTAAAGGTTTCCATTTTTAGCCCCCTAATCAAGACCTAACTGAACCCTCTGCTGTTTACTCATACAGTCCTGACAGATTAACCAATACTAGTTACTTGCAGATTGACACCGAAGTCAGTTTACACCTCTTCACCATCTCCTTCTAAGGCCAGTCCCTTCTTTGCCTCATGACCCCATGATAGTTATAGTGGTTCCTGTACTACCTCACCACAATGAGAAGATAGCCCTAGACAAGGCAGCTTCTACTTAAATGGGTCAGTGGTAAAA
The DNA here is from genome assembly GCA_025379985.1 of Phyllomedusa bahiana. NCBI lineage: Eukaryota > Metazoa > Chordata > Amphibia > Anura > Hylidae > Phyllomedusa > Phyllomedusa bahiana. The sequence continues at coordinate 62,373 of JAODAL010013438.1, read as the reverse complement.
TAATCTAAGGACAAAAAAAGCACACAAAAAAAATCAAACTTGTTCCTCGAGTGTATTAAGTCAAGCAATAAATTACATTTTTTGTGGGCCTTGGTTTAACCTTTTTTTTTTGGGAAACCAAAAAAAATAAATTGGTAACCCAAAATTCATGAAATAAGCAGCAAAACCCTTCTAAGTCCATGACAGGGAAACCAGGGATCGCTGTATTTACTCTTGGATCATTCTCATTCTGGCCATGGTCATTATTGTCATCAATAGCTAATTATTCCTTAACCCCTTAAGGACCCGGCGTTTTTTTTTTTTTTGGTGACCTTCGTTTTCCCTCCTCCCTTCTGAAAAACCATAAATTTTTTATTTTTCCCCCTCAAAGACATAAAAGGGGTTTTATTTTGGGGGCAAAATGACTTTCTAAAGGGGTTATTTACTATACTATAGAATTACTGGAAAAACCCAAAAAAATTCCAAATGGGACAAATTTGAAAAAAAAATGTATTTTCCCCATTTTGCGGGGTTTTTCTTTTACGGGGTCAATCTTCGTAAATAAATGTTAAACTTATTTACAGGGTTTTTACGCACCGGCAAAACCAAACATTAGGTTTCCGTTATTTTTTTTACCATAAAAAAAAATTTCCCAAAAATTTCAATTTTTTAAATTTTCGCCACGCGCCATTTTGTGCGACCAATAACTTTTTTTTACTAACACCTACGGACGTCAGTGAGGGGAATTTTTTGCGGGCTGAAGTGTACTTTTTTATCACTAGCAGTTTGGAATGCATGCAACTTTTTTGATAATTTTTATTCCATTTTTTGTGTGACGTAAAATGACCAAAAAACGCAATTTTTGGCGTTTTAAATTTTTTTTTCTTCTACGGTGTTCAGAGTAGGGGATAAAGGATGTTATATTTTAATAGATCAGACTTTTTCGGATGCGGTGATACCAAATATGTATAACTTTTTTATTATTTTAATGATTTTATTTGTAAAATAGGGAAAGGGGGTTATTTGAAATTTAAATACTTTTTTTTTTTTGTACTTTAAAACTTTATTTATTTATTTTTTTTTACTGTAACATTGAGGCCACCTATGGTACTTGACCACTAGGTGGCGCGATTGTTAATACAACCTAATGCATTGCATAGGCAATGCATTAGGGTGTACAAAGATGGCGGTTTCTCCACTTCCTGTCTGCGGACGGAAGTGGGCAAACCGGCCAGAGTAAGTGACGGGAGCCTCACAGGGCTACCCACCACCATGCCCGGTCATCGGATCGGCGCAGCATAACTGCGCTGATGCCGATGACCGTAACGATCGGTGCGCGGCACCGATCGGCGTTAATTCAGACGCCACGGCCATCTTTGCGCTGTTACACTGCAGGGTGTTAGCGGCGATTTTCCGCTAACACCCCGCGGCTGTGAGGGGGGGGATTGCGGCACGATCCCCCTGCAAAGCCCCTTAGCGGCCCTGGGACGTACTCATACGCCCAAGGTCGTTAAGGGGTTAATGAAAATCTAAATAGAGTTGGTTTTTTTCTCTATATATTTTAGTTAATTTCCTCTGAGGTTTTTCAAAAACTCCAAAAACATTGGCTTCCAATTAAATTTGCTCTAATGTTTGTTTGAAATAGAAAATTTAGATTGCGAGCCTTATTGGGGCTAGGGACTGAAATGAGTAACTAATCTCTGTACAGCAGAGGATGGAAATAAATATATTGCAATAGGTCAAAATCTAAAATATGCACAAGTTAAATACCAGAATTCTGTCCTCACCGTCAGAAAATTTAGCTTTTATTTTATAACAACATACGTAGTAAAAACTCCTAAATATTTCTTAAGCTTAGGAAATATCTCACAGATGTAAGTCTAACACATTGGGGGACATGTATGATTGCCGTTTTTGCAGTTTTTTTGCCGTATAATGCACCTCTCTGTGCCGGCTCCGCTGTCAGATGCACCTCCCTTATGTGTTAGGCGCATTAGACGAAAGTTTCGCCAATTTCGAATGCGCCTAACATAAAGGGGCGTGCTGTGGGCGTTCTGGGTCAAGATGCACCACATTCGAAAACACCGACGAATGTATGAATGCGGGTCGGCAAAGTGAGGCGCATTAAAGCTCCGACAGGTAGACTAATTTCAATGTGGTCTGTCTGTCGGAGGCATCGAAGTTTGCCCCGCATGTATGAGCGCACTTTGGCGCCGACATATATCAGGCGCAGTTTTCACGGAAAAACCCGTGAAAACAGGCGCTTCGATGCACCGATCTTCATACATGTCCCCCATTGTGTCTATTAAAAAAAATTCCTTAAAGGGGTTTGCCACGATCTCATTTCATACCTCCAGCATCCAGCTCTTCAGCTCTGTGTGCTCAGAAGGGGGCTTGTGTGATTTGTTTGAATTGCATATCCTGTAACCCAGCAGGATGACATCATCAGGCCTTTCCTCTCTGTAGTCAAAGAAAGATCTGTTTGTGTATAACTGTAAGTGGCTACAGTGTAGCTCATAGGTAAAACTTTTGCCTCCAGACACAAGGGTCCTCGGTTCACATCCCTGCAGGAATCAAACCTGTGGATTTTATTTCTCTTTATCAATGCACATACCTCATTGAGGTTTCTTTTTTTTATTTGCACTGTTTGACTAATTAGGAATTAATTAGGATGGGAGTAGAACCCGACCTGGGGTTGAACACTCAGTAGCTGCCTGAGAGGAGGGGTAATTTCTGAGCATGTGCGACCCTGGAGACGAGCATAAACAATGGATCACTAAAGGAGCAGCTAAGACAAAAATGATCCAGAATTTTTAATAATGATGAATGGTGAAAATGTTTATTATTTAATTTACAAACTTCCCACGTCAATTTTACTTCGTGGCAAAAACCCCTTTAATAATTTATAATATAGATCTTAAAATAAAATATTTAAAGCAAATAAAAGGCAAAATATGCATTTTAAATCTTTTTAAAACTTTAATTTAAAATATTGTGATTTATGAAAATGAATTTAGTTGAGGTTTGATATAATTTTTTAGATCTTCTTTATATATTTAACTTAATATTATACAAATATTTATATTTTTTTAAAAAAACTCTTAAAATTAAAGTACAACAAAACAATTGAATGGAAATCCTAACTGAAATAATGATATATTCTGCTATTAAATTTTTCATGCTGCGTTGACACGTATGACCCGGAGCCTCATTGTATGGAATTGTTGCAATTTGTAACATTTTATAACATCATTTCTCCAAAAAGTGCTTAAGTCATGAATACAAATAAAACCATTTTCAAACTATAACCGAGGCAGAGAATTCATCAAATTGTCAGCTGGACTATGTTTATCAGTTTTGAGGACCAATATCTGACAGTTCCTATTTACGATAAGTGCGATTTTACTCTAATTGTTATCACAGATATAAATACATAGATAATTCCCCATTTCTTTGAGAGATTTTGAAATGGAAGATGAGAATGCCCGTTCTGGGAAATAAATGACTGTCAGAAGTCAGACAGCATTAATTTAAGAACATCTTGAGCAAAACATCCTTGGATTAGACTACAATTGTGTGTATGATTGGACATACAAATAAAGTAATTTGCTGGCTAAATAATATAATTTTCAGCAGCATCTTATTAAAGCAAAAAACATAACAAAATAGCTCATGAATTTTTGTACTAGAAATATACATCTATGGCTTATTCTTTAGAGGAACCATCGATACATCATAATGGGATCTGATCCGTGGGGATTCTATGACCAACAAGATGATGGTGCACGCTATATAGGCATAGTAGCTGATCTATACATACAACTGTGTCTGTGCTATAATTCAGTCCCATTTTAAGGGTCCTTTGCTCAGCTAAATTGTTGGGGTCCTGAAGTCAGACTCCTGCATGCTACATACTGATGGCAGTTCCCAACCACAAAGGCATATTCCCTATAGGTAACCACAAAGTTAAAGCGACTGAAGAACAATGCCCCACATGCCTGGCGAGGGTTCAACCTTTTAGCCTTCTCTAAAAAGGTAAGGTTCTTATGGTCAGTTAAGACCGTGACTTGGTGCTGGGCTCCCTCGAGGAAGTGGCACCTTTCCTCGAAGGCCCACTTAATCGCCAGCAATTCCCAGTTCCCAACATCATAATTCCTCTCAGCAGGGAAGAATTTACGGGAAAAAAGGCGCACAGGCGGAGATTAGTCAGAGCAGCTGATCCCTGAGATAGGACTGCCCCTACCCCAAACTCGGAGGCATCTACCTCCACGACAAAGGGTTTGGTGTGGTCAGCTTGAACCAACACCAGGGCTGCGACAAAACATTGCTTAAGCCTTTCAAAAGCCTCTAAGGCTTCCGTTTGTCAATTACTGATATTTACTCCCTTCTTTGTCATATCCGTTAACGGGTGAACAAGAACTGAAAAAATTTCTAATAAATTTTCGATAATAATTAGCGAAGCCTAGGAACCACTGTAAGGCTTTCAGGGAGGAGGGGCGAACCCAATCAAGAATTGCCTGGACCTTACCGGAATCCATACTAAATGAGTTAGGAGTCAAAATATATCCCAGGAAAGGTACCTCCTGAACCCCAAAAACACATTTTTCAAGCTTGACAAATAAACTATTGACCTTCAAGATCTGCAAAACTTGCCACACATGTTTAACGTGTGAAGCCCAGTTCTGCGAGTAAATTAAAATGTCATCCAAATAAACCACCATACAACGACCAATGAGTTCCCGGAAAACATCGTTTACCAGGTTCTGGAAGAGTGCGGGAGCATTGCACAACACAAAAGGCATAACCAGGTATTCAAAATGACCTTCCGGGGTATTAAATGTGGTCTTCCATTCGTCCCCCTCTTTGATCCGAATAAGGTTGTAGGCCCCTCTCAAGTCCAGTTTGGAAAACCACTTTGCTCCCTGTCTGATTAAACTGATCGGGAATCAAAGGTAAGGGGTATTGGTTTTTCACAGTTTCCTTATTGAGTTCCCGATAGTCAATGCATGGACAGGGACTACCATCTTTCTTCTTCAGAAAAAAGAACCGCATACCTATAGGGGACACCAAAGGCCAGATATGACCCTTCTGTAGACTCTCAGCACGATACGGCTTCATGGCGAGTCTCTCCGGACCAGCCAGATTGTATAGCCTGCCTTTAGGAAATCTCACCCCCGGCAATAGTTCAATAGCACAATCATAGAGCCTATGTGGGGGTAACTGCTCAGACTGCTCAGTCACGAATAAAGGCAGGAATCTGCTCTATTTCCGTATTACCGAGAATGACTGGAAGACATTTATAAACACACTGCTTACCCCACCTGACTAGTTTTCCAGAATTCCAGTCAATCACTGGGTTGTGCTTTTGAAGCCAGGGAAGCCCTAACATCACATCAGCAGGTAAGCCCTCCATGATAAACAGAGTACACCTCTCAGTATGCATAGATCCTACCAGCATCTCTAGCTCAGGAGTGCAATATTGGATCTTGCCCTTGACCAGCGGGGTAGAATCGATCGCCACTACCTGCACAGAATCTGATAAAGACCTCCAGGGAAGGCCCAAATACTTAACAAATGAGGCGTCCACAAAATTAGAGGCTGACCCTGAATCCACAAAGGCAATCCCAGAACCAGACATGGAAAGATATGAAATCTTAACTGGAAGCAACAATTTCTTTGACACCATAGGAAATACCTGTTCGCCTAGGTGACCTTCCCGCGAGTCACCAAGGCACTGCAGTTTTCCGGCTGGGCCTTCCATTTGGGGCACTCTTGGATCAGGTGACCTTCGCCGCCGCAGTAGTAACAGAGTCCCTGAATGCGGCGAGATGTCCTGCGGTCCCTGGTGCTGCCAGAAGAGGCCCCTACCTGCATAGGTTCCTTCAAGGGCATCTCCGCTTCAGCTGGTTCGGGAGCGGTGGCGGAACGGAGCAGCGGAGTGACGCGGGGCAACGGGGTAAGCAACTTTTCCCGACGTCTCTCCCTAAACCGTTTGTCCAGCCGTACCGCCAGAGCCATACCCTAATCCAGCGTGCCAGGGGTTAGGTAAGCCACCAACAAGTCCTTTACATAGTCGGCTAGCCCCAACCTAAACTGACACCGAAGGGCTGGGTCATTCCACCCTGACGGAACACAACAACGCCGGAACTCCGAACAATACTCCTCTACTGTCCTCTTGCCCTGTCTCAATGAGGTGATCTGAGTCTCGGCCACGGCCTACCTTTCGGGGTCATCAATAAGCAATCCCAGGGAGTCAAAGAATCGGTCCACAGAAGACAACTCGGCGAGTCAGTGGATAAAGAGAACGCCCACTCCTGGGGGAATCCTTGGAGAATGGATATGATAATTTCCACCCTCTTTTCTTCATTACCTGAGGCACGTGGTCAGAGATGAAAAAACAACTGACATCCTTCCTTGAACGTTTGAAACGCCCTCCTGTCCCCAGAAAACTTATCGGGTAACTTGATAGGGGGTTCCACCAAAGAGGGAAGGGATGCTGGAGGAGTCTGGGCCTGAGGGGCACCCTGGGAGGTCTCCTGTTGCTGGACTCTCAGTGCGAGATCCTGGACCAACTGGGTGAGCCCCTGCATCTGCTCTACCAATTCCGTCATGGGGTTCATGGTGCTTGGAGCCCGCTGTCCCTGCCTACTTGGCGTGCTGCCCTAGATGGCAGACCGCAACTGGACAACAGTCCCTATGCTACTAAGTGCAGGGCCGTCAGGGAAAAACAAAGTGTCGATCAGTCCGGGTCGGCAAGCTTACTGGACCGTATCGGCCAAGAAACTCAAGTCAAGCGGAAGGTCAGAAACAAGCCGGAGTCCATACACGGTGAGGAGCGCAGTCCAGAATCACAGGCAACAAGCAAGGTCAAGAAACGGGCCGAGGTCAGAAGCACAGGAAGACAACAGCAAATCAGAATAACAGGGAAAACGCAAGGTAACATCAGCAAAGCCTGGAGGAACTGAGGAGGTTTAAAAGGTCTGCCCGGACACCGTCCCCACAGCTGATTGGTGCGGCATCCGGGACCTCAGCTGGGAGAGGCTGGAGAGCAGTCACTCTTAGCTCAGGAGCAGTTCCTCTCCCGGGGTGTGGTCCGAGGCCAGACTTAACCCTTGTAGGTCATTGCGTTAAACGGGTGGAAGGCTGCCCGCACGGACGTATCCTGACTGTATCCATTTTTTTTTTTTTATTTACCAGTCGCTGCTGCATTTTCCACACTACGCTTATAATCGAGTCAATACGTTTTCCCAGTTTTTTGTGGTAAAATTTTTAATTCTGGCTTATTTCGGGGGCTTAATTGGGTATATACATTAATAATAATAATCTATTAATTGTACCATACAATACATGCCAGTTTGCTTTCTTTCCATTGGCTATTTTTTTCCAGAAATGTAATGACCTGGGGGCCGATGATGTAAATGAAAATACGATTTATCAGAAAATGCCACAGTCTTCCACTGCTCTATGATACAGGGCTGATTCTCATGTACCCTTTATAGGCACAATTGGTGGCAGCCAGGGGATAATATAGGCACTTTGAGCAGTCTGCAGCCATGCGGCTCCATACATAGCAAGCTGCATATCCCTGTATGCTTGAAACCTTTCTATCACAGCCAGCAGGAACTTTAATAAGATTTTGTGCTACAGAAGGGAATAACCTTGTGCGGGTTCCCCGGGTTTGTTTTTCTTTGGACCATTTTTCTGGGTTAAGCAATTAAAAACCCGGAAACCCAAACCCTGTCACTTTGGGATAACCAAAACCCAATGTTAGCTGCACAAAACGGTGCTCGTCAAAGTTGCTCCAATCCTTACACTTGTCTCTTTTCCTACTTCCATCACATATGTTATATAATTTTTTAACAGTTTCTAGGACCTATTGCTTCTGGCTCCACTGGCCCAGTGTCCAGTGTGTATTTTTTTTAGTATTTGAGTTGGTGTTACTCAAATCTATCTTTGTTTGACTAAACTTGTAAAAGAATTCAGATTTGGGTTTTTTGCCTAAAATCAATTCTACTTGACGTGAACTGAAGTGCTTAGGTTTGAGTTGAATTTGACTTTGACCTGAGTCCAAAGTGTAACGCTATTTAGAGAGGAATAGGCCAATAGCTTACTCTCTGGGAGTGGTGTATCTCCCTCGGGAATAAAGACTCAAGTATTCCAAATCCTTCTTTTCCCTGACATCTGCAATCAGAAGACTGAGGGCCACATGTATGAAAACTGTCTAGGTCTAAAACTCTCTTTGTTGCCCATAGGCCAATAGAGCGCCCCTTCATTTTTCCAGGGAATATAAAATTACTGGGGCACTCTGATTGGTTTTAGACTTAGACAGTTTTCATACATGTGGCCCTTAGAGTCAGATATCCCATACATGTAACCTTTGCAGCTTCACAGGGGCCAAGTGGGTGGAGAGGAGGCTACTGTAACTTTTACTACTTTTACTACTATTAGTATCCATATCAAGTACTAAGCTTATGGATTTCACAGCTTACATTCCATGGTGGGTTGCCATAAAGGCATTATAGGGGCCCCATTATAAAACAAATGGCCCCTACACTGTTCGTGTCCAGAAGCCCTTTGTTATTTGTTTCAATCACTGAGGAGAACTTGGCCTACAAAACAGTGGCCTTCATTTACTATTGCTGTTTAAAAGTTAGAAAGCGTAAACTTAGACAGACAGTCTAAAAATGCACTAGATTTATCAAACTGCCTCATGCTGCTTAATACATTGTTGCAGCTTTATAAATGTCTTCTTTTTACCATATTTTTTGGCTTATTTTCTATTCCAGAATTCTTGCACAATTTTGGTGTATATTTTGGCACAGTGTGTCGCGTCGCAGTCACTCCCACTTTTCTGTAAGCCACATCCACGTGTCCAGCAATGTGCAGAAACTTTTTAAGCCAATAATAAACATGTTTGGGATATACTGTGACATGGTGCAGCTTAAACATCTTTTGATCAAAATATGTGAACCGAGAGTCTCAAAGTTTTTTCATGTATGATAGATAGCATAAATGCTTCTTTAGGGATTTCCACGTTGTGTATTGCCCTTTTTTAGAAATTTTGCCGGGGGGGGCCCGGTTCTGTGGTCCCTTAATGTTTTTTTAAATGTGTGCCGCGGGCCCTGCCATTGGCACCCGGGTTTTTGCATTGTTTTTTCAAAAAATGTTTTTGTGGGAAAAATAACGTTTTTACTTGGTTTTACATTGTTTTTAACCCTTTTAAGGGGAAGGGAAAAGGGGTGCTTCCATTTTGGGTTTTCTTTCCCCCCCCCCCCACCCCTCAAAGGCTGTCTTAAAAAAAGGGCAGCTTGCAGGGTTGGGTGTTTTTTATTTTTTCTCTTGAATAATGGGGGGCGGTTTGGGCCCCCGGGCGAGGGGGCCTAAATTGGCCCCGATTGGGGGAAAAGAAGCCTTGGGGAAGGGCCCGATTTTGAGATCAAAATTGAAAGCCCGTGGGCAGTTTTTAAAATCTTTTGATAAAATATAGGTAAAACCGAGAGTCTCAATGGTGCTTTTTGGCACTTTTTAAATTTCCCCTTTTCTGGAGCATTAGGTTATGAGGCCCAAAAACATTTTTTTGGGTTTGGGCGCAAATCAGTTTAAAGTTTGCCTGAAAATTAGAGGGGGGGCATAGGAGTTTGATGACTTTTAAGTTTAATTTTTTTTCCAAAAAAACGCGGGCCAGCCCCTTGGGTCAATAGATTTATTTAAATATTGAATTTTTTTTTCTTTTGGGTCTTTGTAATTCAAAAAAGGGGTCTTCCCCCATAAAATTTTTAAATGGCATAGGGAAATAAGATATTAATCAAAGTTGAAATAGGGGGTCTACCTTCGAGTTTATGCCCTTTTTTGGGAATTTCCCCCTAAAAAATTGTGACTCAAAAAGGGAGAGATGGCCCAAGCTTACGGGAAGCTCTGTGTTTTTGGGGAAAATCCCTTTAGACCAAAATTGGAGAGTCGTGCCCCTGGTTGGAAACTTTTGGGAACCCGCCCCTGTAAAAGGGATTAATCAGGTGTGGAAATTAAATCTTTTTTCCCACTCCCTTTTTCCAAATTAAAGCCTCCTCCGAATTATATTTTTTTTTATTGCTGGGGGACGGCGGGCTCGAAAAGTTGCCCCTCCTACCCTTTGGCCGGGGCCTTTGACCCCTTGGTTTAATAAGTTTTTTTAAAATTGTTTTTTAATCGGGGGAATAATTTTAATTTCGTTTGGTTTTTTTTGGGGTGGTTGCTAAGAGAAAAGTTTTAATTTGTTTTTTTTTCCGTATAAACCCATTGCTGTTTAATGAAAAAAAGGAATTTTTCTTTTAAAAAACTGGGGGGAGGGAAAAAGGCCTTGAATTTCTTGGTTTTTGCGGGCCCACCGAAATCTGTCTAAAAGGGAAAAAAGCTGTGTGAGAGAATTGATGTTCGTTTTGGTTGTATGCAGTAAAAAACCTTTTAACAAAATTTTTGATGAGTTTGTTTAAAAAATGGGAATGATTAAACAGACTTTTGATGTTTTTTCCTTAAATTACCAACTTGACACTCCCGAGATAGATGTGGTCCAAGAGGTGGGACCCACAACTATCAGACTTTGATGGGCATATCAATTGATAAAGGCAAACAAAGTCCAAAGGGTGGGGGAAAACTACCATTTCGTATGTAGAAATTTTTGGGGCCCCATGTATGGGAAAAATGTTTGGCAAATGTTCAAGGGTTATTCAAAAGCCCTAAAATTTTGGGAGGGGTTTTGCCCCCAGTTTTCGGCTTTTAAAAAAGGGGGGGGACGGAAAAGGGGGGGGGGGGCTTTCCCGGGGCGGCCCCCTAGGGCAAGCTTTAAATTTACGGCGGGTACCGCGCTGTAAAAAAATTTTGGGATGTCACTTTCTCCCCCAGGCGGTTCGCCCGGCCGGGAAGAGACGGAATCCACATTCTTTTGAGGGAAATGTGGAATTTCCCTTTTTCTGGGGCGGTTTTCAGCGGAAAATCCGGCGGGTACGGCTCCCCTCCGTGCCCAAATTAAGGGGGGGCGGGGCCTTTTGTCTTAAAACGCACTGTTTTGGGCCCCAGTTTAAAAGGGAAAAAGTGGGGTTTTGAACCCCCAAAAAATTTTTTCATAATTTTGGCCCTTTTTTTTTGAAAATGAATTTTTTTTTTCAAATTTAAACACCCGGATTTTTTTTTGTTGTAGTTACTTGTTTCAAAATTTTTTTTTTGTTTTTTTTCCTTTTTTAAAAAAACTAATTCTTTCCCTTTTTAACAAATAAGCCCGTAAGGAAAAATTTTTGTAAAATTAGCTTAAGAATTTCACTGACAAAGAAGGTTAAGCGGCGGTGATTTAATGACGGCAAACACGTTATGTATGAGTTTGGATTTCAATTTTTTTAACTCTGACCCAATTTTCACACAAAAAAACCTTCTGCTGGAAAGTAAAAATTTTTCCTGTTTTTTAAAATTTGTGTGGAAAATTACCCAAACGGGGTCTGTTTGCTGACCAAAATCAGAAAAGGGGGTTTTGGGGTTTTGTTTTAATAAAAAACTGTGAATTAGCGAAGCAAAAACGTGTTAATTTCTTCTTCCATCTGTTAATATAAATTCGCTGCCAAATATTTTACTTTTTTAGAGTGTGCTGGGAAGTTTGCCAAGAAAATTTTAAAAATATTAAAAAAAAAAAGTTTAACATTCGGAAATCAGGGCATACGTTTAAAGAGAGAAACAGAAAAAAAAGTTTTGTCTCTGGATTCCCAAGAGTAGGCAATGAAAGGTGGTGATGGTGGTGGCGGTAGTGGTGGGGGAGAGGGGGTAAGTACTAAACTAATGTAAAGAATCAAAATAATTCCAGATAGAGGAAACTTTGTATCTGAGGTGAAGTAGTGGTTGAGGGAAGTTGAAAGCTGGGATGTCCAAAAGACTTGCCCCTGTTCAGCCCACAAACCCTAATTGCCCAGTTTAGGACACATTTTGCAAAAAAAGGGTACCTCTGGGTATCTGGAAAAAATTTTGCCGTATTGGACTGTTTGGAGATATGATAGATTTATAACCATTAGGGTCATTAAAATTACTAAATACCCCCAAATTAAATGCATCACATGATCCTTATCAAAAAAAGGTGCTCCAAAAACAAATTGTTTTTTTTTTCCCCAAAAAAGTCAATTTTTTTTCATTTTTCCCCAATTTCCCCAATTTTCTTTTGCCAATCTATGACATTTTCTCAGTCTACAATTAAAATATCAACAGGGTTTTTGAAAAATTTTTGGAAAAAAAGATCCATGTAGGATTTTATGAATATGCATGCACCAAAACATTTTTTTCAAATCCAGCAAATCGTTGTGCTTTTAAAGAACTGTGAAAAGGGTTTTTAGGCAGGGTAAAAAAATGCTGCAAAGTAAGAATGCTTTCAGAAATAGAAGCGATAATAATTAGTTTTTTTGATCAATTAACAACATACAAAGTGAAAGAACAAAAGAGAAATCAAAATCCAATCAGTATTTGATGTGACCACTCTTTACCTATTCTTCTAGGGACTTGTACACAGTTGTGAAGGACCTCAACAGGGAGGTTGTTCCAAAAATTTGGGCACTACTAACTAACCCATTTGGGTGTGCTGCCGCCTTCCCTCTTCACTTGACCCCCAGGGGGACGGGATAAGAGAGACAAGGCTCTATCGGTCTCCACACTTCCGGGGATCAGAGTCAAAGGGGCGGCCCCAAAAAAATACTGTTTAATTTTGTTTTTCTTTTGTCATTCACTTTGATTTTGTTAATGCTAAAAAAAAAAACTATAAACTTTTTTTTTGAAAACATTCTTACTTTGCAGCATTTTTCCCAAACCGCCTAAATTTTTCGGTTCCCTTTATAACCCGCAAGATTTCATTTTTTTGGTGCATTAGACTTAAAACAGGGCTTTTTGTGTGGTTTCCCCCTAAAAGGAGTTTTTTTCCTGGCCCTAAAAATTTGGAAGTTGCCCCTCCTTTAAAAAACCCTTAAATATTTTAGTGGCCTGTACTTTAAAATGGCCATTTTTAACAAAAAAACTCGTTATTGAAAATTGTTGGTGTTTTGCCTTTATTTTATAATTAATGATTTGTTTGATGCACTACATCTAAATGATTATTTTTTTAACTTTTTGGGAAAAGAAATTGAAAAATTTTTTTCCCCAAATGCTTTGCTTGTTGTTTTTCTCTTTGGTCAGGAGGTAAAGAAGATTTTATCTTCTCTTAGAGCACAGAGGTTTTTCTGGTTATGACCATCTCTCCTTCTACCTCTCCCTCTAAGCAACTATCACTCACTCAGTCTGTCCAAGGTGAGTTACCTCCTGCTGAGTCTTATCTCCACTGATGGTCTTTGAAACTTCTCATTTAGCTAAGTAAACACTATTTAGAGTTCTGCAGCCCAAGTACTACACTTTATAAATCTCCTGCACTCATGTCAGTGTGACAGAAACAGCTAGAAATAGCAGAGCTGATTTGTCAATAACTGCTATAGACCCACCCACAGACTGGTCAGCATGTGTAATTCTACAGCTGGTTGTGGCTCTGTTTAACTGCATGGTGAGAAAACCCCATTAATGGTAGAGTAGTGTGTGTCAGCACCCTTGAATTCAGAGCCTGATAGAAGAAAGTAGTCACCAAACCAAAAGTGGGAAGTACAATAGATGTGGATCTCTGAAGTAATGACGTAAAGGGAGGTTCATGTGACGACAACAGGATCATGAGACTAAGTTTAGGGGTTAAATACAGTTGTATCCCATTATTGTTGAAACATAAAAAATATTAAGGAAATGCTGCCACCTTGTGTGAAAGTAACAGTCAAGTTTTTGTGCTGCTTCTAAGAAACTGCAACTACTATGACTGTTGTATCACTCAGCTTGCAAAAATTCAGCAAACTTATATATCTGAATTGCATTGCTCTGAAAACCTGCATTCTTTATTCTATTCATTTTCTTAATTGATTTTAAAGTACTTATGGACAATTTTGGATGGGACCCCTTTGGGCTAAGAAAAATAAATGATTCTTTGGGCCACAATTAGTTCAGCTCATTGGCATCAAAGTCACCTACAAAAAGATTGTCTACTGCTGAACTTTTAGGGCGACATGTATGATTTTTGGCGCTTAGATGCCAATTTAATTGCGCTTAATAATAGTGTAGAATACGCCTGAATCTATGAACCTTTTCTACTGCGGGTCATAAATCGGGCGCATTCTAGCACCAAAGCGACACTTCTGGCTCAGGTAAACCACTTTGAAAGTGCTCTACCTGTTTCAGTAGTAATGCGCCCGGATTTGCCGTACTGAAACTATAAATGTGTAGCTTTGTATGGTTCTAATGCACCTCACCTCTTGCACGCCCCCAAAAATCAGGCACAATACAAAGTGCTGCGGGCATTCTGTAATGCACCAGATACTAGAGTGCTGGAGTTTTAAAAATAGAGCGAACGGGGCTGCCCTAGTTCTTGGGCTGAAAAGACATCAGACTTCTGGCACAGCCCAGTACATACATGTTGCCCTTAGGGCAACATGTATGAAAACTGTTTAGGTCTAAAACTCACTTTGTTGCCCATAGTGGGGAAAAAAGTGGGTTTTAGACCTATACAGTTTTCATACATGTGGCCCTTAGTGTCCATTATTATAAAAGAACCTGGGTCCTTTGGTACTATGGTGGGCCAGGCCGACCTTTCTTATAAATCATTGCCTTTAGTTATTAAAATAACTTAAAATATATAACTTAAAATATCCTAACATGACAACTAAAAACATAAACTCAGTGACTTCAGTACGACAATGCATGGGGGGAAGGCCCTAACGAAATGTATAGGACAGACGTCAACAGATGTCCTCTGTTTGGTGTGTTGGTGAATGAATAAGCATCACTTTCCTACAGGCAGATGGCTTCCATCGTTCTTCTATATTAATTAGTCCATAAGAGTTTGAGAAATATTAACAAAAACAACAGGAAAAGAAAAAAAACGTATGTGTTTAAATTAAACATATGTCACATACTCTGCAGATCATGTGTACTTAAGAGTTCATATGTATAGTGAGAACAATATCCCTACAGAGGTCCAAGATGATGGAAGTTCTTGTCACACACACACACATGTCCAAATAGGTAGATCAAATATAAGGAGTTAAAGTTTTCTTAAAAATGTGATCTGGTTTTTATGAGATAAGCCCACTTGTTCTACAACAGTAGTTGTTTAATTTCTAATCATACTAACCAACTTTGAACATTGTCTACAGGGAGATTCATACCCCTTCCCCCTTTAGCGCTTTCTAGCTACTAAGCGACACTTCTGGCTCAGGTAAACCACTTTTAAAGTGCTCTACCTGTTCCAGCAGTAATGCGCCTGGATTTGCCGTACTGAAGCTATAAATGTGTAGCTTTGTACGGTTGTAGTGCGCCCCGCCTCCAGCACGCCCTCTGATCTCAATCCCGCTGCAATCCCACTACAAAGCCCCTTACCGGCATTAGGACGTAAATATATGTCCAATGTCGGTAAGGAGTTACATCTTAGGTTCCCTACTGATAAAAAATTTGAAGCCCATAAGGCAAGAACCAATCTGCCCTAAGGAAGATTTCATTCCTGATGCCAGAGTTGCCATCAGACTGGATCTAGATATTTTATACGGCTACATACATATGAATAGTAGTAAGTGGTTATCTAAGTCTTTCTTGAAACCCTCAACTGTTCCTGCTGTGACCTGATCCTCAGGCGACTATTCTACAGATTCAAAGTTCTCATGATGAAGAAGACTTTTCTCCCCTGGAGAGTGAAACCTTTTTTCTCCAGATGAAGGGAATGTCCCCTTGTCTTTTAACGCGGTTTTACATGAAATAGCTTTTCCCCATACTTTTTGTTTGGGCCATTTATAGACTTTTATAAATTAATCATGTCTCCCCGGAGCTGTCTTTTCTCAAGACTAAATAAGTTAAATTCTTTTAACCTTCCCTCATATCTAAGATGCTCCATTCCCCCTTATTAGTTTGGTTGCTCGTTTTAGCTCTAAGATGCTCCATTCCACTTATAAGTTTGGTTGCTCATCTTTGCACTCTCTCTAGCTCCAGTACATCCATTCTATAAACTGGAGCCCAGAACTGAAAACAAGTATATTCCAGATGTGGCCACTCCAATGCTTTATATAGCGGTAATATTACCACATGGTCCTGCACTGTCATTTTTTTGTACTATTGGTTTTGACTGAATAAAACTTTTCTTTTGATACCATACATAAAACTAAACTATAAAATATTAAAACCATATTGTAATGAATAATGCTGTATATTAGCTACACAAAATACCACCTGGGGTCGATGTTGCATTGATCTCTATGGAGAATCCTAACATTAGAAATGGTGAAAACTGGTACTGCAATTAACAAAAATTATTACAAATTGCCAAACATTTAAGGGAAGCCAGGCTCCTGAATTTAATTAGCAAGTCATATTTCAGCATTACTATATTTTCCATAACATAAACGCTCATTGTTCTTACGAGCATATCTATGATACTCCATTCCCCCATATTAGTTTGGTTGCTCGTCTTTGCTCTAAGATGCTCCATTTCACTTATAAGTTTGGTTGCTCGTCTTTGCACTCTTTCTAGCTCCAGTACATCCCTTCTATAAACCGGAGCCCAGAACTGAACAGTATATTCCAGATGCGGCCGTACTAATGCTTTTTATAGCGGTAATATTACCACATGGTCCTGCACTGTCATTTTTTTGCACTATTGATTTTGACTGAATAAAACTTTTCTTTTGATACCAAACATAAAACTATATTATAAAATAATAAAACCATATTGTATTGAATAATGCTGTATATTAGCTACACTAAATACCACCTGGGGTCGATGTTGCATTAATCTCTATGGAGAATTCCAATTTTAGCCATGGTGAAAGCGGATACTGCAATTAACAAAAATGATTGCAAATTGCCAGACATTTAAGGGAAGCCAGCCTCCTGAATTTAATCAGCAAGTCATATTTCAACATCACTATATTTTCCATAACATAAACGCTCAATGTTCTTACGAGATAGTACATCTCCTCTCAGTACTAAACAGTTTACCTAAACAGAAAATCACTTTCCAATTGAAATCCAGTCACATCGCATTTCCTAGCCAAACAATAAACCAGTTAAACTATCTTAACAGATGTCAAATATTTTTTTTTTCCCCGGGTACACGGCCAAATAAAATCTAAGTTATCTGTGAAGAATATATATAAACCACCAAACAGAATGTATGCCGAGTTCCATCGACTTCGTTACTAATGAGATGTTTCTCATTCAAATTCATTTCAATTAAAACATTGCTGAGAAAGCAAACACCCAATTCCAGAGGAAATGATTCCCAATCTTCATGATAACATCCTGCTGTAGAGAACGCAATTATTTATAATCGTCCAAGAGTAGTGTCCCCCTCGTACGGGAGGCTTATCTAGAAGGCAGCATTTCATGGATACGGCAGCCATTATGCTTCTCCGCTAACAATGTAATATTCTTGTAAACAGACGTGATGCCAAATTGGTTTATATTTTGCATAATTGTATGAGAGAATACGCAATTCTTTAATAATGGTAAATGTTGCATCTAGACACAAAGCTGATTGTAATAATATGTATCATAAATAAAGGCCCCTAGTATCTGTAGTAAACTGCTTTAGTATTTATGCACATCCTGGTACTTTAAATTAGTTACTATTGTAGCTGCTTTGTATACAGCATTATATGCATTAGCATCTCTATAGGGCTGGAAAGAGTAGTACCTGTCCAATAATTGAATGGTTGATGTAGTTACAGACCTCTGGACATGGCAGAAGTGCTATAAAATGAAAAAAAAAAATAGGAACTGGTCCTCATCTCTCCAGCACTCAGAGCTTTGAGAGCTTTGGCTTAGAAACTACCTGAAACATAAGAATATTAATATGTATGGCCATGTAAAATTCTGGATCCTGGCTGGGGTCAAAGACGGTCTCCCCTGGAGCAGATTGGTTCTTGCCTTGTTGGTTTCAGGGCATTCACCAGTGGGGAAGCTGAGCTTGAAATCCTTGTCTCCCTCCCTTCACCCACATTTCCCCACCCTTGGTTGTACTTGATGGACACGTGTCTTTTTTCAACTGTACTATGTAACTATATATAGCATTATATGCAGTAGCATCTCTATAGGGCTGGCAAGAGTAGTACCTGGTTCCATAACTGAATGTTTGATGGGGTTACAGAAATCTGGACATGGTAGAAGTGCTATAAAATGGAAAAAAAATAGGAACTGATCCTCATCTCTCCTGCACTTTCAGAGCTTTGAGAACTTTGGCTTAGAAACTACCTGAAACATAAGAATATTAATATGTATGGCCATGTAAAATTCTGGATCCTGGCTGGTGGCGGCTCTGGGGTCAGAGATATGGTCTCCACTGGAGCAGATTGGTTCTTGCCTTGTGGGTTTCAGGGCATTCACCAGTGGGGAGGCTGGGCTTAAAATCCTTGTCTCCCTCCCTTCAACCACATTTCTCCACCCTTGGTTGAACTTGATAGACACCTGTCTTTTTTCAACCGTACTATGTAACTATATCCACCATAAGACCACCACGGAGATGTCAAATACATCACTCAAATGAAACTGCCCCAGTTCAGTTCAAAATTGGTTTGACCGATTTCGTAGAATAATCCAGATATGAGATGTTCCAAACCTATTTTTTTTTTACTCCGTCTCTAACACTCATCATAGTCATAATCATAATCTTGATCCAAAGTTTCATAGTTTCATAGTTTGTAAGGCTAAAAAAAGACAAGTCGTCCATCTAGTTCAGCCTGTTGTGCTAAGGTGTTGATCCAGAGGAAGGCAAAAAACCCCAATGAGGTAGAAGCCACTTGTCCTCATTTTTAGGGAAAAATTCCTTCCTGACTCCAATCTGGCAATCAGAAAAATCCCTGGATCAATGACCCCTCTCCTGAATCCTATTCACTATAGCTTGTTATATTATTACGCTCCAGAAATGCATCCAAACCCTTTTTGAACTCGGTTATTGAATTCACCATGACCAGTCCCTCTGGCAGAGAATTCCATAGTCTCACTGCTCTTACAGTAAAGAATCCCTTTCTATGTTTATGTAGAAACTTTCGTTCCTCAAGACATAAAGGATGCCCCCTTGTTCTAGATACAGCCCTGTGTATAAATAAATCTTGGGAGAGATCTCTATATTGACCTTTGATGTATTTAAACATATTTATTATGTCCCCCCGAAGCCTTCTTTTCTCTAAACTAAATAACCCTAATCTTGCCAATCTTTCTGTGTACTGTAGTCCACCCAGTCCTTTTATTATTTTTGTTGCCCGCCTTTGTACCTGTTCAAGCTCTACAATGTCTTTCCTGTGCACTGGTGCCCAAAACTGTACACAATATTCCATGTGTGGTCTGACCAGTGACTTGTATAATGGGAGAATAATGCTCTCATCATGTGCATCTATGCCCCTTCTAATGCACCCCATGATCCTATTTGCTTTGGCAGCTGCTGTCCGACACTGGCTGCTACAATTAAGTTTACTGTCCACCAGGATTCCCAAGTCCTTCTCCATGTCACTTTTACCCAGTGTTTTTTCATTTAACATGTAATCATGTAATGGATTTCTCTTCCCCATGTGCATAACCTTGCATTTATCAGTGTTAAACCTCATCTGCCATTTCCCTGCCCAGGCCTCCAACTTATCCAGATCCCTTTGTAATAACATATTATCCTCTATTGTGTTGATTACTTTACAGAGCTTAGTATCGTCTGCAAAGATCGATATTCTACTGTGTATTCCCTGTGTAAGATCATTAATGAAAATGTTAAAGAGAGGATAGGGCCCAATACTGACCCTTGTGGTACCCCACTAGTAACAGCGATCCAGTCTGAGTATGTACCGTTAATTACTACCCTTTGTTTTCTATCAGTGAGCCAGTTACTTACCCACTTGCACACATTTTCCCCCAGTCCAAGCATTCTCATTTTATTTACCAACCTTTTATGTGGCACCGTATCAAATGCTTTAGAAAAAGATATATGACTAAATTATAATAATAAGTAATACAATACTGTCCCCTCTAAACTCTCCAAATCTAAAGTCTCTCAATCTCAAGTCTCCACACTTAAAAGAAAAAACACACTTTAAAGAAAACACTCGCAAGACTCGTTCACTCGCTCAAAATGCTCAGCTTTAAACCTTTCCCACACTGCTGTTTGGCTGTGCTGCAAACTCTCCTTCAGAAGGAGGTTAGGAATTTTAGGGTTAACTTACCGTTCCAAGCCACCTCTAGTCTGGTGGCGCCGTCATTCCAACAGCACTTCTGATGTGATGTCACATCTGTTCCCATATCACCTTAGGCTTTGTTCTGGGACTAGAAGTTATTCTGGAGTGTTGCCGAATGTTATGTTAACCCTTAAAAAACATAAAACCCTACGTATAGTTCCAGGTTACGGTTAAGGATATGGTCATGTTACTGGACAATTTTTTGGGCAATTTATTCCACAATTTGATTTGGCTGACCTAAATCAATGTGCCGGAACTTGGATCAGATTAGACAAGCAGCAAGATCCAGAATTTATCGGCCATGTGGCATACATACAAGCAGAGAAGAAGAATACTTATACAAGCAGACATCAGGAGAGATGAGAGCTCCTCTCATTTTTGATGATGTATCCCATATTGTATATCATTAGATACATAACAACTTGTGAAGGAAGTCATTGGCATTTAGGCTTTAATTTGTTTCCATTTTAGAATTTGGTGTAACTAGAATTCAGTGGGCCTATAGCAAAATGAGATGAGCCCCACCACCTGATGACTGCATGTCGAAACAGCAGCATAAGTAACAATAATTACATATATGAATAATAGCACCATATATCAGGGAACCCACATGGTAGTGCTAGACAACAGAAAACTTTCAACATGTTATTTCCCATAGATAAAGTACAATGTTCTTGCACGTGAATGGACCCTCTTAACAAGTGCCTGAGTGGGGTGCCGGAGGAGTTGATTCTGGGGCCCACCAGTGGAGTTGATTTTGGGTTCCAGCTATGGTGTTGATTCTGGGGGCCCACCCTACAGCTCCTGTACACACATCTTATACTCTGCTTCTTGCTTTTTGCCTTTGTTTCTCTGCCTTTCTGCCTCTCCCGAGGATGTATTTTAAAATAAAAGATGTAGTTTAAAAGAAACTCCAGGTCTGCCATGCTCAGGGGCCCACCAGAGATTCTCCTGTTCGTCTGTGGGCCAGTCTGAGCCTGCTCTCAACCCCCGGAGTCCATAAGAGCTGATATTGCTTCTACAACTATAGTAATACCCATGCTTCTGTACAATAGTCACAACACATGGACCTCTGCAGATCTACTGATCTAAACGACATTCCCTGTAGCAAGTGTCAAAATCAAGGCCTGTAGACAATATGTGGTCCACCATGTCATTTTATGTTGCCCTTGTGAGCACATCCACACCGCCCTGTTTAGTAACTCACAGGTGGTAGCACAGCTCTGACAGCCCTATCCAGGCACTCTAGCCACCCTAATTTCTGGACCACCATGAAAAATCCAGAGTAGAGGGTGGCTGAAAAGGGCAATGCTGTATCTCTATATGGAGAACAAAACACACCCATGCATTACATAGACTTAAAAGGGGTAACGTTCCACATTAGGGAGAGGCATCATGTAGAGATATGGAAGCTTGACACTATTAGTTGCTTCACTGAAATGTAAAACTATCCATGAGAAAAAAATGAGCTAGGACTCTGCAGTGCCATCTAATAGATGTAGCATCAGGGCCGGGACGACGAGTAGGCAGAGGTAGGCGATCGCATACCTCTGCCTGTCCCTAAAGGGCACAGTCAGGGGCCCCGACCCTCGCCGGGCTCCAGGCCGCTGCCATGGGCCTGGAGCACCGGCGGTCTCTTTAGCTGTATGTGCGTCCACTGGACACACAAACAGCTGCGGGCTTCTGCAGAGCAGAGAGCGAGCCCTCCCTGCTCCGCAGACCGTGTCGGACCGGCGCTGGGTCCTCATAGCGCTGAGGACCCGCCACGGCCCCGTGCAGCTCAGCTGGCAGCGACGCGATGAAGTGAGGTCATCGCACCGCTGCCTCTCCTCAGACGCACAGCCCGTCATAGGCTGTGCGCCCGAGGAGCTGACAGAGGAGCCTCCCGGCGCTGGAGGCATGGCCTGAAGAGGAGCGCGGTTGGGAAGCAGGTAAGGTGAGTATTCATGTTATTATTTTTGCCTACCTGAGTGCACCTATATACCTGATGCCCCTGTATACCTGAGTGCCCCTGTATACCTGAGTGCCCCTGTATACCTGAGTACCCCTGTATACCTGAGTGCCCCTGTATACCTGAGTGCCCCTGTATACCTGTGTCCCTCTGTATACCTGAGTTCCCCTGTATACCTGCCTGACAGTGCCCCTATATACCAGAGTGCCCCTGTATACCTGAGTGCCCCTATATACCTGCCTTAGAGTGCCCCTATATACCTGAGTGCCCCTGTATACCTGCCTGAGAGTGCCCCTATATACATGAGTGCCCTTGTATACCTGCCTGAGTGCCCTATATTTATATACCTGCCTGACAGTGACCCTATATCTATATACTGTACCTGCCTGAGTGCCCCTACATTTATATAACTGCCTGAGAGTGACCCTATATCTATATACTGTACCTGCCTTAGTGCCCCTATATTTATATACCTGCCTGTCTAAGGGGACAATATTATATATATATATATAATATATATATTATATATATATATATATATATATATATATATATATATATATATATACCTTCCTGACTGAGAGGGCATATCTATATACCTGCCTAACTGATGGGGACCTATATATACCTGCCTAATTGAGGGGACATATATACCTGTCTAACTGCAGGGACCTATATAGCTTCCTATCTGAGGGGGCATATATACCTGTCTAACTGAGGGGACTTATATACCTATAAGTAAGGAGTTGCTGGAAATGTGAGGATTCTAAGATATTTGTGTCCAAATCTGCAGGGAAGAGTCGTGGCCGGGAGCAATCAGCATGAAGGTGTGAACCGGATGGAGAAGAAAAGGGAAAGTGAACGACGATGATCAGAAAAGACGTCTCCTGTGAGTCACTAAATGTAACAGCAGGGTAATCACTTATATTTCTGCAGAGCGTCTACATACATCTAATATCTACCACTATATGGTCACTGTATGGCGGTGGTGTATGTAATCAGAGGCTGGGTACAGCTGATAGTCACATGTGGGGGTCGCGTTCGGTCAGGATCTGGCAGGATTATTTGATACTTAAGTAGAAATAGTTTTGGGTCTTGGTTTTGTAGGAGTGTTTTTTAGTAACAATCATTCGTCTGCTAGATTTGCTCCATGTATCAGTGTATTATTTAGTGACTGTTATTTAGGGGTATTGCACAGTCATATGGAGGTGAGCGATTTTGAAAAAGCTAATTTGTCAGGGCTGATTTTCATTGTGCAGTGACTGCTGAGGAGATGGACAGGAGCTATGTGGAATATGCAGAAAATTAGTGACAGGACCTGGTGGAGGGGCGAGAGGACCTGGCGCAGGGGCGAGAGGAATTAGTGTGGGCGGGTGCAATTTTTTGGGGAGCGAGGGGGGGCGCCATCGGCTGTACTTGCCTAGGGCACCAAAATGCCTTGTCCCGGCCCTGTATAGCATTAATGAATTTACTGCCAACTGACTGATACTTGCAATGTGAATAGGATTAGAGGCAACCAGATGTTAATCTGCAGAAAGCTGTTTTGGGATGTTGTCCCTCATCAGTGCAGAATAGAATAGTGACTTTCTAGTTGGGAGGTTCTGGGGATAGTTCAAAAGAGGTAATGTTCCTGATTAGAGAGACTCTGTGGAGACTTATAAACCATTATTTTGTTCACTGAAATTGTAATATGTTCTAAAGTGTTTTTAAGTAAATAATGTCCAATTTTTCTGAGTTTTAATTTTTTTTCAAATTTCTAGTAAGACTGTTGTAGAGACTCGCAAGGCAATGGGAACCCTTGACGTGGGTTGCGAGCTTCTGTATATTGGCCAAAATATCAACTAATACCTCATATTTTATATGTTTGCAAAATTTTGTATTGCCCTGAAATACTGGTCAGCAGAGGGTGTCAGTATTTTGTGTTGGGCACTTGGAATATGCTGGGCAGCCCCTCCAATTGAATAGTAAGGGTGTCATCAATTGGTTGTAATCCAGCATGGAGCACCACACATAACTGTCCCCCTATATAAGCCTTAATTATGTGTGATTGTAATAATAGCAATCACCCTCCTCCCATGGACAGTAGGCTGTGAGTGGTTGTTTATCAGTATTTTTGCACTTGTGCAATCTCCTCTGTATTGTATTGTGGCTTTTCTGTATACTGGTGTAAACTAGTACTTATGCAAATGCAGTTTTTTATTATTTTATTTTTTATATAAGCCCTAATGATGTGTGCTTGTAATAATAGCAATCACCCCCCATGGACAGTAGGCTGTGAGTGGTTGTTTATCAGTATTTTTGCACTTGTGCAGTCTCCTCTCTATTGTATTGTGGCTTTTCTGCATACAGGTGTAAACTAGTACTTATTCAATGTGCAGTTTTTTTTATTATGGATGGGTGTGTGAGCTACTGCTCATTAGTTATCTGCACCTGTTATATTCATCCCAGGTAACATTGGGGCTTATGTTGCCTCCTACTGGAAATAGTTCTTTGCCAGCCATTGAGCAGTAAGTATGGCCTTGTGTCTGTGTTTCTATATTCTAAAAGACTCATGAGTGATTCTGATGTGAACCGCAGAACACTAACTCCAATCCACGGCACTGCAAGAGTCCCAGGTCATTACATAGACTTGTCATTAGTTTCAATGAACACAATGTAATGCTTTATTTCCCCCTATGGTGAACACTTCCTACCAGGTTCACATGCAAATTACAGCAGATCCTGTTTAGTTGAGTTCTAAAGGACTCTTCTAACTAAAACATAACCAATATGGCGCCTCCTTAAGATATACTGTATGTTAAATTAGCTTTGCAGGTTATTCTCCTCCCATGATGATCTAATGCATATTAACCTTGGATTGTGCTACGTGTCTACCTAAGTCTCCATATTCTTCATATATTCACTTATGTGTGGTGAAGATCACATTTACAACAGCTGCTCCATAGAATACACAAGGGGTTATCCTGCTTAGCTCATTGAGTACTAAAAGACTCCAACAACTCTGCTTTCCTGCACACAAATCAAGCACCGAGCCTTGTCTCCTGCAATGGGCTGTCCCACCACCCTACAACACTTAAACAATAAAAGCGAACAGGTGGTGGTGAGAAAACAGCTGCTGGTGATGTAATTCAATCTTAGCGTTCAGCTCCGAGCTGCCTTTCCATCATAGATACGAGAGATAAGTAATACGTAGATGCATTTCTATTGCGCTGCCAAATATTCCCATGTGACTGGCATCAAGTTGGCGATGGCGATTCGTGTACATTGTGGAAGTGATGTATAGGTTGTTTGCAGCAGTTGCTCACATTCCATTATATAAACGAGTCCTTCTTCAAACAAAAAAGTGGCCTCTGGGCACCAGCGCACTACTGTAAATCTCAAATTACTGCTGGTCTCAGTTCTCCGAGGAGCTCAGTGACTATTAAAATGCCACAAGGAACAAACAGTAATGATGGGACTGACCTCCCAATTTTCCCTGGGTAAGCTGAAAAATGGTTATTAATGTCCAGGAAACAATAATCTGCCTCAGAGAAAGGTGTTGACTGATGGCAAGTGTTGTACGGCAATGTTCACGATTGTCATAATAACTTGAACTTCAATCGGGAAAATCAAGCCCCAAAGAACTTTCTCAGGAAAGAAGTGACTGCATGGAAATTAAAATGACGGGGGTTGGTGCTTTGGTGGAAACGTTAAAAATACCCGATGAATAAATGAAAATTGAATAACGCTCAAAAAAAGTAGAATAAAATAAGGATATAATGAATTTAAGGAGCTTTTTTTTATCTCTCCACAGGATGGGTAAAAATTGTGTTGCTCAAGTAGGGGCCTGTTTGGTTCAACACTGGTTCAGCCAGACTTGAAAAACAGTGAAAAAATTTGAAAAAATTCAGCGCGGGGATGTGTAACTCTATGATGACTGAAAGGAGTTTTTCCATAAAGAAAATTTCTCACCTTCCCACAGGATAGATGAAATGTAGTGTTCTAATAAAGCTCCGTTTGGTTCCACACTGATTCAACTTATCGTGTACAAAAATTCAGGTTGGAGATGCCCCAAAGCTGAAGTTTTTCTCTAACCCTATATCTACTCCATGATGAATTTAGTGGGTCTTCCCATAAAGCCAAGTTCTCACCTCTATACAGGATAAATGAAAAGTAGTGTTGCTCTAATACGGCTCTGTTTGGATCCACACAAGTTCAACTCATTGTGTACAAAAATTCAAGTTTGAGACGTCCCAAACCTGAAGTTTTTTTCTCTAACCCGATATCTAACTCTATAATGAATGTAATGGGTTTTCCTATAAAGACAAGTTTTCATCTCTATACAGGATAGATGAAAAGTAGTGTTGCTCTAATAAGGTTCTGTTTGGTTCCACACTGATTCAACTCATTGTGTACAAAAATTCGGGTTTCAGGCGTCCCAAAGCGGAAGTTTTTCTCTAACCCTATATCTAACTCTATGATGAATTTAATGGGTCTACTCATAAAGCCAAGTTCTCACCTCTATACAGGATAGATGAAAAGTAGTGTTCTAATCAGGTTGTTTGGTTCCACACTAGTTCAACTCATGGTGTACAAAAAATTCAGGTTTGAGACGTCCCAAACCTGAAGTTTTTATCAAGCTCTATGATGAATTTAATGGGTTTTCCCATAAAGACAAGTTCTCACCTCTCAACAGGATAAAGGATAAGTAGGGCATACAAAAACAAATATATGACTAAATAGGCTCACCCCCACTTCTCAGATGGATAATTCTTGCAGTCCCATGTAAATGCCCTTAGTAAGCAGTCGCACAGATCCAAAGCCCACAGCTTTCAAGCTGTGAACAAGGACAGAGTGATGTCCGAAACATCTGCATTTACCTGCCTGTTTTACTACTTCACCTGTATGTACAGCATTTTCCAATAAAGAAAATGTCATTTAGTCCACGCTGGTCCATATTTTTCATATATCTTGGAGTAAATGAAAAGTAGTGTTGCACTAATAAGGCTCTGCTTGGTTCCACACTCGTTCAACTCACTGTGTACAAAAATTCAAGTTTGAGACGTCCCAAAGCTGAAGTTTTTCTCTAACCCTATATCTAACTCTATAATGAATTTAATGGGTTTTCCCATAAGTACAAGTTCTCACCTGTCCACAGGATAAATGATAAGTAACATTGCTCTAATGAGGCTCTGTTTGGTTCCACACTGGTTCAAGTCATCGTGTACAAAAATTCAGGTTTGGGACCACCAAAACACAATTTTTTTTTTTCTCCAACCCTATATCCTTCTCTAACTCTATGATAAATTAAGAAGCTTTTTCCATGAGGACAAATTCTCAACTCTACACAGGATAGATGAAAAGTAGTGTTTCTTTAATATGGCTCTGTTTGGATCCACCCTGGTTCAACTCATCATGTACAAAAATTCAGGTTTGAAATGTCCCAAACCTGAAGTTTTTCTCTAACCTTATCTCTAATTCTTTTGGTTTTCCAATAAAGACAAGTTCTCACCTCTCAAAAGGATAAATGATAAGTAGGGTTCTCCAATAGGACTCTGTTTGGTTCTACTTGTCGAGTAATAAGGTTTGAGATTCCCTGAACCCAAGTTTTTCTCTAACGCTATCTCTAACACAAACCATAGCCATAAGTTAGGGTTTTTAAAGTGTTTTAAGCGTTGACCTACCTTTCAGCATTACTCCAGGCCTGGCAACACGTCCACCGCAGCTTCATGGCCAACATTACTTTCAGTATCATTAGGTTATGCCTATGTTTTAAGAAGCAGTAGTGTCATTGGAGGTCCATCAGATATCGTGTGTCACGCCCAATGTGACTTTGGGTTCTTACAACATAGGGATAATTTAGGGAATTCAGTAGTGATATCAGAGGCTATATCTGAAATTACTCTATAGGGGCACTGATGGGAGGCTTGGAGCAATGTAGAAAGTTAGGTTAACCCCTTAAGATTCTAATCCTATACCTAACTTAGGGTTAGGGATAATTTATTTATTTTTTGGCAATTTTTACCAATGCTACACCTAAAAAAGTTCAAAGACTGCAAAGTTTAGAAATGCTCCCACCCTTGACCCAAAAGCCAATAATCATCTTTGTTTTAACAATTTTAATAGATCATGAGATATGTGTGCAGACCACATCTTTTATTCAGTTAACCGCTTTGTAAAAATACTTTGCATGTAGCAGGTATTCCAAAGGGTTTCCTCAATCCCTTAATTCAACTACATGTGCACTTAATCAACAATGGAAACCCGCTATAAAGCTTCATAGCTTAGTAACTTTATTCTCGTGTCTTCAAACATATGACATAGAAAGCATTTTTGCATATGAAGAAAGTTTGCATTAAAAAACGTGCAAGTATATATCAGGTAAATACCTTACAAATACTTGTCCCGCGAAGGGTAGTAAGGAACTGCACGGACAACCGGCTGTGAATGTATATAGAGCTAAGAGAGTTACTAAGCTATGAAGCTGTATAGCGGGTTTCCATTGTTGGAAGTAAGTGCATATGTGTGCAGACAGCCTATCCCACACCTCCCATACCCACCAAGCTAGCACTCCACACGTGACTTCCTTCGCGAGCTGCGCGCTGCCGATGTCGAAAGTACGAAGTGGTCATAATAATGTGACTCGACAAAGTAACACACCCATTAGATATGCCCTTTCTCTTTAAAAATCTGCACTGATTTCTACTATAGATCCTCTGCCAGCGACGCTCCAAAGTGAACAAGCTGCCGTAGTAAGATGCTCAGCGCTTCGACTGCTTTGCTGTATTCCCATAAGAGTTGGCGTTCAACATTAAGAAGAGGAAAAAAAAAATGTAGATTTCATTGTGACCTGTGGAACACGAAACACCTCTCAATCCATGAAATTCCAGAACACGTTTACATTTTTCATGTTTAAGCTGCACGGGCTGTGATTTGTAAAATATATAACAACACAACGGACCAGTCAATCTAACAGTAAAACGATCTGCTTCACAGCGAGAAATCAAGGGAAACATTTCTTCCAAGCTACTATGGTTGTTCCCCTGAGAAATGCTTCCAATTCTCTTTGTCACAGTCCAGATCCATCATGTTATTCTGCCCCGCTTACCAACAATGTCTTATGTATTTATATGTGTATGGTTTTTTTTTGTATTTTCAGTCGGCTTCACATATTTTTGGTAGAACTGAAGCTGTCAGGGGGAAAAAACTGAATTTTTTTTCTTTTTTTTTTGTTTGCAAGTAAACTGCTCAGTTTCTAAGTGAATTCTCCAGAGTCACCTAGTATTTTCCACTGTCTTTATCAGGCCAGCCGGCTGACGGATTGCTGAACCTTGCAGCCACTGGTGACAGTTTCGCTCTTCTAGATATTCATACAAAATATCAAGAAACCAAAAAAAATAAAAAATACATGGGCAGGTATTTCTCTACAAATATATGTTGTCTGTACATGACAAGAGAAAACAGAGTCAAAGCCGACCGTGAACAATCATTTAAATCAAATCAAAATTGGATTTTTTTTTTCTTAACATATTTTTAGAGCTCTCAATATAAAGTTACAAATCCTCTGCAGAACCATAAAATGAGAAGGTAACATTCCAGCCGCCACCGCTGGAGGGCGATCAGGAGTGGACTTTGTAGAAATTAAAGGGAATAAGAAAATAACGTGCATTAACCCCTTAGGGTATGTTCACACAGCGTAATTTTGGCACGCATTTCGTTGCATTTTTGCGCTGTAATATGGGAGAGATGCGCGCCGCAATTACGGTAATCCATAGCTCTCATAGAGAACTATGGATTACGCCTCCTCTCCCCACTCGTACAATACGATCGTATTGTACGCGCGGGGAGATAAGTGACATGTCTATGTAATGCATGTTTATGCACCCCCTCCGTGCCTACCGTGCCGCAGTACATCGTGTGAACATACCCTTAGTGACCAGCCGATCGTGAGCTTTACATGGGTGTTGCCACCATGCACCGTGATGGCATAATGATAGGATGCTGTATGTCATCATAGTGTGACAAGTGAGACCCACACCTGTTTTGGGAATGGACCTCCAAAAGTGTCGGCTCAAAATGGACAGCCAGTTGCGTCTGTGCAAAACACATACTGTATATACTTGAGCATTAGGGTATGTTCACACGCTTTTTTTTGGAACTTACGTGCCGCGAGTAATGCATGTCTATGGGGCCGGCGGGCTGCCGGTCCACCCTCGCGCCTCGGGAGTCCGCGCTGATCAGCGCGAGCTCCCGAAACACACGATGTATTGCGGCGCATACTATACGCGTTTCAATACATCGTGTGAACATACCCTAAGCCGACCCGAATATAAGCCGAGGCACCTACTTTTGCCACAAAAAAACTGGGAAAACTTATTGACTCAAGTATAAGCCTAGGGTTGAAAATGCCGAGCTGAAAGACTCGGCTTATATTCGAGCATATACGGTAATAAAATTAATAATAATGATAATCTTTGGTTAAATAGCGCCAACATATTCTGCAGCTCTTTCCAATTCAGAGGGTATAGGTACATACAAAAACAAACATTACATAGTAAAAAGCTACTTACAAATCAGACACAGGGTGTGAGGTCCCTGCTCACAAGAGCTTACAATTTATTTGGATGAATGGGTGAGACGAAGGATGGGAAGTTCTTGGTTTACATAATGGTTTGACCATGTTTCATAAATATGAGGTGGTTTACATAAGAAGTGGATAAATCTGCAACCCAGACAGTACATCTATATACAGATAAGTGCCTGTGAGTGGCCAAGTGCAGGGAGTGACAGAAATGTGTGTGACAGAAAGTGGGGGGTTACCGATTATGGTTCTTGGTGGAGCTGCCTAAGAAAATGTACTTAAAACTATGAGGGTTATGTGTTTGCCTGATCGTATAGCATAGCTTGTGCAAGAGAACTGGTGCAGCATGTGTTAAATATTGGAGAAGGGCATGGGAGGTTTGAATGATTGATGCATGTAATCTAAGATCATCAACAGAGCACAGAGACCGGGTAGGGTGGCAGACAGAGATGAGGGAGGAGATGTAGGGGGGTGCAGCGCTGTGGAGAGACCTGGTAAAGTGGTAGACAGAGGTGAGGGAGGAGATGTAGGGTGTGCAATGCTGTGGAGAGACCAGGTTGGGAAGTATACAGAGATGTTGTAGGATTTGTAGGAGGTACAGTACTGTGGAGAGACAGGGTAGGGTGGTAGACAGATGAGGAAGGAGATGTAGGGGATGCAGCGCTGTGGAGAGACCGGGTAGGTGGTAGACAGAAATGAGGCAGGAGATGAAGGGGGTGCAATGCTGTGGAGAGACCAAGTAGCGTGGTACAGAGATGAGGGAGGAGATGTAAACGGTGTAGCGCTGTGGATAGACCGGGTAGGTTGGTAGACAGAGATGAGGGAGGAAATGAAGGGGGTGCAGTGCTGTGGAGAGAGTGGGTAGGGTGGTAGACAGAGATGAGGGAGGAGATCTAGGGGGTGCAGTGCTGTGGAGAGAGCGGGTAGGGTGGTAGACAGAGATGAGGGAGGAAATGTAGGGGTGCAGCGCTCTGGAGAGACCGGGTAGGGTGGTAGACAGGATGAGGAGGAGATTAGGGGTGCAGCCCTGGAGAGACTGGTAGGGTGGTAGACAGAGATGAGGGAGGAGATGTAGGGGTGCAGCACTTTGGAGAGACTGGGTAGGGTGGTAGACAGAGATGAGGGAGGAGATGTAGGGGTTCAGCACCGTGGAGAGACTGGGTAGGGTGTTAGAGAGAGATGAGGGAGGAGATGTAGGGGATGCAGCACTGTTGAGAGACTGGGTAGGGTGGTAGACAGAGATGAGGGAGGAGATGTAGGGGATGCACCACTGTTGAGAGACTGCGTCGGGTGGTAGACAGAGATGAGGGAGGAGATGTAGGGAATGGAGTGCACTGGAGAGACTGAGTAGGGTGTTAGAGAGCGTTTAGGGAGGAGATGTAGGGGGTGCAGCACTGTGGAGAGACTGGGTAGGGTGGTAGACAGAGATGAGGGAGGAGATGTAGGGGGTGCAGCACTGTGGAGAGACTGGGTAGGGTGGTAGACAGAGATGAGGGAGGAGATGTAGGGGTGCAGCACTGTGGAGAGACTGGGTAGGGTGTTAGAGAGAGATGAGGGAGGAGATGTAGGGGCTGGCAGCAACATGTGGAGAGTGAGCCGTGAGATAGGGTGGTAGACAGAGATGAAGAAAGTGATGTAGGGGGTGCAGCACTGTGGAGAGACCGGGTAGGGTGGTAGACAGCGGACGAGGGAGGAGATGTAGGGGGTGCAGCACGGTGGAGAGACCCTGTAGGGTGGTATAGAGAGATGTGAGATGATATGTAGGGGGTGCAGCACTGTAGAGAGACCGGGTAGGGTGGTAGACAGAGATGAGGGAGGAGATGTAGGGGAATGCAGCACTATGGAGATCTTTATGGGTGACTGATTTGTTTATGTTGTATTATGTACTGAATGGACAACACATGGTAGATGCATCAGTATAGCGGCAGGAAAGAAAGATGAGCCTGGCAGCTGCATTCAGGATGAATTGTCAATAAGAGCTGAGGTGAGCGGTGCTTTCGGCTGTACTTTCATCTCCCATAGAACAGAATGGAGAAACAGTACTCCCCTGCACTTGGAACTCCCATTCAATAGAATGGAGAGTTGTATGCAAGTGCATCTGGCTTTCCATTCTCAGACAAGACTTTTGGGAGTCCGTTTCCAAGACAGTTGCAGGTCCCAGAGGTGGGACCCACACCTATCACAGTTTCTTGGCATATTCTATTGAAATGCCATCAGAGTGTGAGATGGGAACACTCCTTAATAACCAAAACAGTTGTTTTATTTTTTTTCCCATTTTTTACAATGCCAGAGCCATTCGCTGTTTTCGTTTTATTTATTTTTTGTTGATGTTTGTGGGACAAATTGTATATTCTTAAAGGGGTTGTCTGCCCACAGAGTTTCATAGATGCATCCTGTCACTTCCTGGTCAGACTGTATGTAATTAGCATATGAGCTCAGTGCATTCACTCTGTGTATTCAACTTCCTGTTTTCAGTCTGCTAATTAGTTTACATTAGCTTAGAAGCTTTCCAGAACTGCTAGAACGAGACTTATCTAAAGTAAACAGTACTAATTACAGGTTTTTGTCTGAAAGATCAGATAAAATCAAGCTTTTTACTGCCAGCCAACACAGACCTGTGTGATGACGTCACTCCCTGGTATCCCATAGAACAAACAGCAGGGAGTAAAGAGTATACAGGTCAGCCACTGGGGGAACCAAATAGAGCTCAGAAGGTGATAAAATCACTTGTAGTACCTCAGCAAAAAAAAAATGAACAAAACAATGTATTTGGAAAATGTCTTCATTTAGTGTTCCCTACATTTTGAAAGCTATTCTTTGTAGCGAGACAACCCCTTTAATGTCAACATTTCAGGGTATAATATTTTTATTATGTATCTGTTGTTTGTTAACAAATGAAAAAAAAAAAAAAAACAAACCTGAAATTCCATCATTGTTTTCTGGGGACTTTTTTATGACATTTACTTTGCAGAATCAGTAATACGTGAACTTTTTCTCTGGGTTGAAACAATTATATAGTTACAAAGGGAGACATGGATAATATTTTGGCATTTAGATGCAAATTTTTGTGCGCAATATAATAGTATAGAATGCGCTTGATTTATGAACCTGTTCTACTGCGGGTCATAAATCAGGCGCATTCTAGCGCTAAGACAACACTTCTGGTTCAGGTAAACCACTTTTAAAGTGCTCTACCTGGTCCAGCAGTAATGCGTCTGGAATTGTTCTACTGAAACTATCAATCTATAGCTTCGTACGGTTGTAGTGCGCCCCACCTCCCGCACGCCCCCGAAATCAGGCGCATTACAAAGTGCTGCGGGCGCTCTGCAAAGCGCCGATATTGTCAAACGGCAGGTTTAAAACTACAGCAAACGAGGCTGCGCTAGATCTCGGGCTGAAAAGACGCCAGACTTCTGGCGCAGCCCTATTCATACATGTCGCCTAAATTTATATAGTGTGTCAGTATAGATACGACCATTTGTAGATTTGTGTGTGAAGCAGGAGTGTTCCTTTTCCTGCCAGGTTGAAAGTGGAGAGAAATCCGACTACTTTCCTGATCTTTAGTTAACAAAGCCGTGATGCACCTGGTAGAACTCATTAAGAATGTGAGCTTGTCAGATAGGACTCCGAGCCTGGAAAAGAACAGGAGCTGCCCGACCTATGAGAGCCAGGATAAGAGGATTTAGGTGGAAGCACACAACCTGCACAAGGCTTAAACCACTGCAATGGCTGCCTGACATATCGGAAAACATGCATTGCCATTGGCAGTCTCATGGAGGTGCAATCGTCGATGCGAGTGGGGTGACCTGCTCGTGTGTTTTTACCCTTAGGCCATGTTCACACGGCTTAAAATGGGATGTATTTCAGTCCGTAATTACATGTCGTAGTGCGCGAATTACGGCTGGAATACGTCCCAGTCATTACGGTAATCCACAGTTCTCATAGAGAACTATGGATTCCGTCTCCTCTCCCCACTCGGACAATACGCCGCGGGGGGAGATAAGTGACATGTCATTTACTAGCGACGTATACGCGCCGCTGGTAATGCAAGTCTATGGGCCGGCGGGGTGCCGGCCCCCGCCCCCGTCCACACGGCGTAATTGTGGGGCGTAATTACGCCCCGCAAATAAGCCGTGTGAACCCAGCCTTACAGTTATGAATGTTATTGCTGGAGCTGGGAAATAGGCTTAGACCATGGTTACTGAGGAAACCTAAATGTTCATCTAGAGGCTGGATGTACTAGGATGTATTCTCCTGTGTTGAACATTGTCAATAGGCTGTACCATATAACTGTCCCCTACATAAGTCTTCTGTATGTGTGATTGTAAAACCCCCCTCATGGAGAGCAGGCGTGTGAGCGGTTGTTCATCAGTATTTTCACACGGGAGCAATCTCCTCTGTATGGTGTTGCAGCTCTTCTGTATACTGATGTGAACTGGTTCTTATGTGCAGTTTTTGTTTTTTTTTTTTAACCAAGGAATTTCCCCCTTCAACGATAGATGTGTAAGCAATTGTTCATCAATATTCTGCAACTGTACAACTTCTCCCATGTAGCATTGGGGCTTTTATTGCCTCATAATGGGAATTTTTTTGTCCATCCATTGAGCTGCGAGTAAGGCCATGTGTCTTTTATGTAAATAATGTCCCATTTTTGTGTGATTTTTTTATTTTTTTTAATGTCTCAACAGTTTCCTTTAAAATTGGATTTTATATTTATTTATTACTTTTTATTCCTTTTTTGGGGTGGAAGGATAAATAACCACAACTTTGACATTGCTTTTATTGTATTTTATGCCATTCACTGGTTTTCTAGAGTTTTAGTACTTTTATAAAATTAAAACAAAGAAGCTGTGTGGTGGCCTATTTTATATCTTTGCATTTTTGCTAATTTTTTGGCTACTTTTTATTTAATTTTTGAAACATAGAATGAACAAAAAGCAGCTATTTTGCAGTTGTTTATCCAGTTACTACGTGGTATGAAAAAATATTATTGCTTTATTTGCTGAGTTAATACCATTACAGAAATCCCATACTTATATAGTTTTTTTTTCTAAGAGTTATTTTGCACAATAAAAGCCCTTTCTTAAAAAAAAATATTATTTTTTGTGCCAAAGCATTAAAAAAAAATAAAATTTTTATTATTCTATGAAAGGGGTTTTGTCACCATCTTCTCTCACAGACCTACATCCAGCTTCAGACTTCGTTGACAGGCTGTGGGTAGTTCTATAGCAGTGACTGGCATATCAGCTCTGCTATTCCTAGCTGATTCTGTTAGAGTGACATGACTGAAGGAAAATTAAAATCTGTAGCACACAAGAAAACAGAGCTCTAATTGAGCGCAGTACGGTGCAAAATACAGGCCGAAATATGTCCCAATTTCACCCATGTGAACATAGCCCAAGGGTAGGAATAGGCGGTGTGATCATGGCCAGAAGTCTCACCTTCGATGCATCTGTCATGTGGCCATCGGTATTAATACCGTAAGTTAATTTCCCCCATTTTCCTGAAATATCGCCATACCTGTGCTTAGGTTATATCTAGTATTGCAGCTCAACATTCACTTAAAGGGGTTTTGCCACGATCTCATTTCATACCTCCTGCATCCAGCTCTTCAGCTCTGTGTGCTCAGAAGGGGGCGTGTGTGATTTGTTTGAACTGCATATCATGTGACCCAGCAGGATGACATCATCATTCCTTTCTTCTCTCTAGTCAAAGAAAGGTTACAATGTAGCTCAGAGGTAAAACTTTTGCCTCCAGGCACAAGGGTCCTCGGTTCAAATCCCTGCAGGAACCAAACCTGTGGATTTTATTTCTCTTTATCAATGCACATACTTGATTGAGGTTTCTTTTTTTAATTTATTTGCACTGTTTGATTAATTACTAAGGAGCACAGAGGACACAAGTAGAATGACAGCACCTGGGGTTTGAACACTCAGTTGCTGCCTGAGAGGAGAGGTGCTGTCTGAGCATGTGCGACCAGGACTGGGGGGCTCTCAGCCCTGGTCGTATCCCCTGGAGATGAGCTGTAAACAATGGATCACTAAAGGAGCAGCTAAAACAAAAACGGTGCAGAATTTTTAATAATGATGAATGGTGAAAATGTTTATTATTTAATTTACAGACTTCCCACGTCAATTTTACTTCGTGGCAAAACCCCTTTAAATAGTGCTGAGATACATTTTATATTTCTCTATTGGATTTCAGAAAACTGGCTGAAGAATTTTTTATTTAAAAAAAATTGTAAAAAAAACCCCACAAATATTATGCATAAAACATGAAATATGAATCTATCTTAACAGCTGCCATTTTATCCTGTTCACTTTGCTATCTCTTTTTTGTGTTCCTTGGCCATTGACAGCTGCCCCAGGTTGCCTTATTACAGGCACACCCTGGATAATGAATAACGTATTTCCTATACTCCGTAGGATGGGAATCTTCACTGAAGTGTCTCTTTTTATTTTGTTTAGGTTTTGAAGTGCACCAATTCTTGGCACTCGAGAAGCCCGGGGGGTTTTTCTTTTTTTTTCCCCCAAAATTGGGGTTTTTCCCCTTTTCCAAATTTTTTTTTTTGGGGGTTTTTGGGGGGGGTTTTTTTTTTTTTTCCCCCTTTTGGGGGGTTTTTTCCTTTTTTTTGGGGAAAAACCCGGGCAAAAAAACCCTTTTTTTTTTTTTAAAAAAAAAATTGGTTTTAAATTTTTTTTTCCTTTTTTTTTTTTTTTTTGAATTTTGTTTTTAAAAAAAAGGGGGGGGAAAAACCCCCCAAAAACCCCCAAAAAAGGGGGGGGGAAAAACCCCAAAAAATTTTTTTTTTGGGGGGTTTTCCCTTTTAAAAAAATTCCGGGGGAAAAAAAAGGGGGGCCCGGGAAGGGAAAATAGGTTTGGAAAAAAATTTTTTTTTTTTAAAAACTTTTTTTTTTTTTAAAAAATTTTAAAGTTTTTTTTTTTCGGGTTTCGGAAAAAATTTTTTTTTTTCCCCCTTTTTTTTTTTTTAAAAAATTTTTAAAAAAAACCCCCCCTTTTTTCTTTTCCCCTTTTTTTCCCCCCCTTTTTTAATTTTCCCCCCCCCCTTTTTAAAGGGGGTTTTTTTTTTTTTTTTTGGGGGGGGGTTTTTTTTTTTTTTTTTTTTTTAAAAAAACCCAAACCCCAAAAAAAAATTTTTTTAAAAATTTTTTTTAAAATTGCGGGGGGGGGAAAAAAAATTTTCCCCCCCCAAATTTTTCCCCTTTTTAAAAAAAGGGGGGCCCTTTGGGGGGGGGGGGTTTTCCCTTTTTTTTTCCCCCAAGGGTTTTTTTTTTTTTTTTTTCCCCCCCTTTTTAAAATAAATTTTTTCCCCTTTTTTTTTCCCAAACCCAAAAAAAATTTTTTTTTTTAAAAAAATTTTTTTCCCCAAAAATTTTTTTTTTTTTTTTTTTTTCCCCCCAAAAAATGGGGGGGGTTTTTTTTTTCCCCCAAAAAAACCAAAAAAATTTTTCCGGGTTTTTTTTGGGTTTTTGGGTTTTTTGGGGGGTGTTTTTTTTTTTTGGGGTTTTTTTTTTTAAAAAAAAACCCCCGGGGGGGAAAAGGTAAAAGGGGTTTTTTTCCCCTTTTAAAAAGGAAAAGGGGGAAAAAAAAAAAAAATTTTTTTTTTTTTAAACAAAAAATTTTTAAAAACTTTCCTTTCCATTTTTTGGGGTTTAAAAGGGTTTTTTTTGGGGAAAATTTTGGGGGGGGCCCCCCCTTTTTTCCCTGCCCCCCCCATTTTTTTTTTTTTGGGGCCTTTTTTTTGGGGGGTTTTTTTGGGGGCCCCGGAAAAAGGGGGGGAAAAAAAATTTGGTTTTTGGGGTTTTTTGGGGGGGGCCCCCCCCGGGGGGTTTTTTTTTTTTTTTCCCCCCCCCAAAAAAATTTTAAAAAAAAAAAATTTTTTTTTTTTCCCCCAAAAGGGGGGGAAAATTTTTTTTTCCTTTAAAAAAAATTTTAAAAAAAAAAAAGGGAAAAGGGGGGGGTTTTTTTTTTTTTTAAAAAAAAAAAAGGGGGGGAAAACCCAAAAAAAGGGGGGGGGCCCTTGGGGTATTTAAAAATTGGGGCCCAATTTTCCCCCAAAAAACCTTTTTTGGAGTTTTTTTTTCCCCCTTTTTTTTTTCCCCCCCCCGGGGGGGGGGGGTTTGGGGGGAAATTACCCCCCCGGGGGTTTTTTTAAAAAAGGGTTTTTTTGGGGTTTGTTAAAAAAGGGGGGGGGGTTTTAAAAAAAAAAAATTTTTTTTTTTCCCCCCCGGGGGGGGTTTTTGGGGGTTTTTTTTTTTTTTTAATTTTAAAATTTTTTAAAATTTTTTTGGGGGGGGCAAAAACCCTTTTTTTTTGGGGGGGAAAGGGGGGGTTTTTTTTAAAAAAAAAAGGGGGGGGGGCCCCAAAGGGGGGAAAAAAACCCCTTTGGGGGGTTTTGGGGGGGGGAAAATTGGGGGCCCCTTCCTTTTTTTTTAAAATCCCCCCTTTTAAAATAACCCCCCCGGGGCCCCCCAAAAATTTTAAAAACCCCCCCCCCCAAAAAAACCCCGGGGGTTTTTTTAATTTCCCCTTTCCCCAAAAAAAAAAAAAACCCCAAAAAAAAATTTTTTCCCCCAAAACCCAAAAAAAAAAGGGGGGTTAACCTTTTTTAAAAAACCCCCCTTTTAAAAAAAAAACCCCCGGGGGGAAAAAAAAAACCCCCTTCCCCGGAAAAACCCCTTTTTAAAAAACCCCAAAAAAAAAAACCCCCCCCCCCTTTTCCCCCCCAACCAAAACGGGGGGGTTTTTTTAAAATTTTTTAAAAAAAGGGGCCCCGGGGGGGTTTTTTTTTTTTTTTTAAAAAGGCCCCCCCTTTTAAAAACCCGGGGGGAAAAGGGGAAAGGGTTTAAAGGGGGCCCCCGGGGGAAAAGGGGGGGTTTTTTTGGGGAAAAAAAATTTTGGGGGGGCCCCCCCCCGGGGGTTTGGGGCCCCCTTTTTTTTCCCCCCCCCCGGGGGAGGGGGGGGGTTTAATTTTTTAAAACCCTTTTTTCCCTTTTTTTTTGGGGGGGGGGGTTTTTAACCCCCAAAGGGGGTTTTTTTCCCAAAGGGTCAATTTTTTTCCCCTTAAAAAAAAATTTTTCCAAACCCCCCAAAAAATTTTTAAAAAAAATTTAAAAAAATTTTAAAAAAATTTAAAAAAAAATTTTAAAACCCCAAAAAAAAAATTTTTAAAAAAATTTTTTTTTTAAAAATTTTTTTTAAAAAAAATTAAAAAAAAAAACCCCCCAAAAAAAATTTTTTTTTTCCCCCCAAAAAATTTTTCCCCCCCCCCCAAAAAAAAAATTTAAAAAAAAAACCCCCCCCTTTTTTTCCCCCCCCCCCAAAAAAAATTTTAAAATTTGGTTTACCCCCCCCTTTTTTTTTTGGGCCCCCCCAAAAAGGGGGAAAAAAAATTTTTTTTCCCCCCAAAAAAAATTTTTTTTGGAAGGGAGGGCCCGGGGGTTTTGGGTTTTTTTTTTGGGGGGGGGGTGTTTTTTAAAAAAGGGGCCAAAACCTTTTGTTTTTTTTTTTTCCCCCCCAAAAATTTTGGGGGTTTTGGGGGGGGAAAATTTTTGGGTTGTTTTACCGGGTTTTCCCCCCCGGGGGAACCCCAAGGGGCCCCTTAAAGGAACCGAAAAAAAAATTTCCCCCGGGGTTTTTTTGGGGTTTTTTTAATTTTTTTTTTTAAAAAAACCCTTTTTTTTTTTTTTTGGGGGTTTTTTTGGGCCTTTTTTTAAAAAAAGGGGGGGCCCCCCCAAAAAAAAAAAGGGGAAAAAAAACCCCCCGGGGTTCCCCGGGGTTTGGGCCCCCAAATTTGGGCCGGCTTTTCCCCCCGGGGCTTTT
Source organism: Phyllomedusa bahiana (assembly GCA_025379985.1). Classification (NCBI taxonomy): domain Eukaryota; kingdom Metazoa; phylum Chordata; class Amphibia; order Anura; family Hylidae; genus Phyllomedusa; species Phyllomedusa bahiana. The sequence continues at coordinate 21,770 of JAODAL010013438.1, read as the reverse complement.
CCCCCCGGGGGGGTTTTAAGGGGGGGGGGGGAAAAAAAACCCCCGGGTTTTTGGGGGGTTTTTTTAAAATAAAAACCTTTAAAAAAAATTTTTTTTTGGGTTTTTTCCCCCCCCCCTTTTAAAAAAAAAAAAAAATTTTTTTTTTCCCCTTTTTTCCTTCCCCCAAAAAGGGGGGGGGTTTTTCCAATTTTTTTTGGGGGAAAAAAGCAAAATTTTTTTTTTGGAAAAAAAGGGGGAAAAATTTTGGGGAAAAAAACCCCCTTTTTTTATTTTTTTCCCCCAAAAACCCCCCCCGGGGGTTTCCTTAAAAAAAAAAAAAAAATTTTTTTAATTTTTTTTCCCCCCCTTTTTAATTTTTTTTTCCCGGGGGGGTTTTTTAAAAAACCCCCCCTTTTAAATTTCCCCCAAGTTTTTTTTTTGGGGGTTTAATTTAAAAATTTTAATTTCCAAAGGGGGGCAAAAAAAAAAAAAACCCGGGGTTTTTTAAAAATTTTTTTTTCCCGGGTTTTTAAAAAAAAAAAAAACCCCCTTTTTGGGGAAGTTTTTTTTTTTTAAAATTTTTTTAAAATTTAAAAAACCCCCCTTTTTTTTTTTTAAATTTTTTTTTTTAAAAAAACCCCAAAAAAAAAAAAATTTTTTTTTTGGGAAAAATTTTTGGGGTTTTTTAAAAAATTTTTGGGTTTTTTTAATTCCCCCCAAAAAAAAAAATTTTTTTTTTAAAATTTTTTATTTTTTTTTTTGGTTTTTAAAAATTTAAAATTTTTAAAAAATTATATAAAAATTTTTAATTTTAAAATTTTTAAAAAAAATTTTTTAAAAAAATTTCCCCCTTTTTTAAAATTTCCCCCCCCCCCTCCCCCAAAAATTTCCTTTTTTTTTTTTTTTTAAAAAAGTCCTTTTAATTTTTTAAAAAACCCCAAAAAAATTTTAATTTTAAATTTTTTAAAAAATTTAAAAAAAAGAAAAAAAAACCAAAAAATTTTTAAAAAAAAAATTTTTTTAAAAAAAATTTTTTTAAAAAAAAAAAAAACCCCCCTTTTTAAAAAAAAAAAAATTTTTTTTTTTTGGGGGTTTTTTTTAATTTTTTTTTCCAAAAAAATTTTCCCAAAAAAAAATTTTTTTTTCCCCAATTTTTTTTTAAAAAAATTTTTTTTTTCCCCCGGAAAAAAAGTTTTTGGGGCCAAAATTTTGGGTTATAAAAAAAAGGGGTTTTTTTTGGGGGGAATTTTTTGTTTTGGGGGGGAAAAAAAAAAAAGGGGTTTGTTTTTTTTTTAAAAAAAAATTTTTTTTTTTTTTTAAAAAAAAAAGGGTTTTTGGGTTTTTTTTTTTTTTGGGGAAAAGAAAAAAAAAAAAAAAAAAATTTTTTGGGGGGTTTGGGGGGAAAAATTTTTTTAAAAAGGGGGGGGGGGGTTTTTTTTTTTTTTTTTGGGGGGGGTTTTTTTTTTTTTTCTTTTTTTTAAAATTTTCCTTTTTTTAAAATTTTCCCCTTAAAAAAAAAAAATTTTTTTTTGGGATTTTTAAATTTTAACCCCGGTTCCCCTATTTTTTTTTTTAAAAAGGTTTTTTTTTCCCCAAAATTTTAAAAAAATTTAAATTTTTTTAAAATTTTTTTAAAAAAAAAAGGGGGGTTCCTTCATTAAGTATTTAAACATTCGGAGGATAATGGAAGCTCCTTATATATGGCAATAATCACACAAAAGAAGAATATTGACCACAAAATCTTAATGTAACTAATGTAATGTTAATAATCTACAATTTAGTAGATAAATGCACACAAGTCCCCAAAAAATTTTAAAAAATAGAAAAACATTCCAATAGTCTTCATCGATACAGCACAGTATATCCATCGTCAATTTTGCTGTGGCTTTCCAATTCTAAACCTATAGCTTAGAAATCAGGACAATAGTTTTGCTCCATCCATCTAGCTTTTCAGGTTGCCAATCATTTTTGACTTGTATACCATCCAAGTAAATAACTTAGTTACGACTCCGGCTGGCAACAAACAGTTGCATGGACGTCATACAATTGAGATCCATTACATTGCATGTTTACCCTTTGAGTTGGCAAGGTTGGACTCAGTGGAATAGTGTGTTCTATGCATCAATGCAGAGTAATGTTACAATTTCCATTCAATTTGCTTAAAATCAAATAAGGGTAAGTCGGATTTATTTGGAATGTTTTAAGAAGCTGTTAGCCAAGCCAAAGAACATGTTTACAAAAAAATAAAAACCAGGGTTGTTGTAGGACAGAGTCTAGGTTTTGACAGTGTAGATGGAAAGCAGTAGGGTTTGCAGAGTTCTTTTTTTCCAGAACATGATGGATTTTGGATACATGTGGTTTTACACTTTCAAAATATTTGCTTCTCTACTTCTAATGTTTCCTAAAATATGTTCAGTCCTGCAACATGTAATAGAGAAAGGAGTAGTTTACATTTAGATTCCTTGTATCCTCTCTACTCTAAGGCTTCTTGCATATGGTCGTGTTACTGCTCACTACAAGCTTTGAATTGTACTGAGTTCTATGGGGCTATATAGAAACCAACAACCATGGAAACACTGTGGAGGCATCATATGAGGGACCTCTGAGTATCACGGCTGTGTGCTGCCTTATTGTTTAGGATGTTCATACAAAGAGAAGCTGATTCTGACAATTTTGGATGATTATTTTTAGTGCTGTGGAATCTGTACCTGTTGGGTTCAATACTGGTTTAACCAAACTCGTAAAAAATGTGGGTTCAGTAGGTCTCGAACCAGAATTGTTTTACTCTCTTACTAACCCTAGCTGTAACTATAACTGTAACCATAAACCTAAGCTACAGTTGGGGGTTTTAGTATTTTTTAAGGTTTACCTAAATACCTTAGGGCAGGGGTGTCAAACTGCGGCCCTCCAGCTGTTGGGAAACTACAACTCCCATCATGCATTTGTATAATCTATAACAGTGGACATGATGGGAGTTGTAGTTTCCTAACAGCTGGAGGGCCGCAGATTGACACCCCTGCCTTAGGGGGTGGGGATTTGCAACGTAAATTGTTAGCAAGGGAATCAATGTGGATTGAACACCTGCTGGCCTTAATATACTACAGGATATATCCTACCATTATTAATCTATCTACTAAATATTATCAATTTATTCATGTGGCATGCTATCGTTGTTTTTATAGGCACTTCATGTTTTGAATAACTTTTAGTACGTACTCCTCGTTATATCTAAGTATATCATTTTAGTGTGGTTACGAGGAGTGGCTATTGACTTGTTTTGTCGTGATCAGATGTAGCCTTTTTAAGTAAGCAGTAATATTTCTAATCTGAGGGACTATAAATAAGGTTGTGATCAGAAACGCGTTGGTCCCAGTTTCGCTTAATATCATGCCACACTATTAGGTGAATTCTACATGTTGCATATTGGAATTTTCTTCCGTATGTTTTTTACGAATAAAGCATGGACTTTTTAACAATTTTTTGGACTTGATTCCTCAGATCACGCTGGCTTTGTTTTGTTTTTGATTGCCTACCTTGGATGTGGACTCCACTCGGCCGTGCTCCTGAGCATCAAGTGACTGATGCATATGGGAGAGCTGATCTATTTTCATTTTTGCACTACCTAAATGCCCTCCTCCTAACCCAAATTTAGGGTTAGGTTTTGCTCAGGTCTGTGTCAAAGGTTGAGTTCAGAACCTACATCACATGTTCTGTCAGGAAGTACAGAAAAGGTCGTGTAGCAAGCAGCGCTATTTTTTTCCCATCTAAATAGTGGCCACCATGGCATAAACCCAATAGACCCATTGTAATCAACAAGGTCTACTGGGCGCTGTTGATGTCCATTGTTAAATGGATCCTTTTTCTCCGCTTGAACCTCTGCAATGGATGGAACCTCCGACAGAGATGTGAAGTAAGCCTTAAGGTTATGGTTAGAACTGATTTTCTGGTGATTTATGCCAAAATTTGATTCAGCATAACCCAAATAGAATTTGACTTTAAAACATTTCTGATGCACAACACCAATCATGGTTGTAAAATTCTAAAGCCACTCATTGGCTGCCAATATCTGGTAATGTTGGATTTTTCAGCTGGCCTAAATTTGGTTTATTAGAGGACCATTTGACTTCTTAACAACTTGCACCATAACAGTAAGTGCAGGCAGGGGTCAGCAGATAAACTGCCAGATAGTATATTATGGCACTCTGATCAATTGCTATGTTCACATGATCTGGTGCATAGAAGAAGAAAGCAATTGCCCTATACCTGCATCATAATGAATCCCTGTTCAAATATCTATTCCCATGCCTTATGTCTGTAGATATCCTGGGGTCCTCTAGAGGAACCTGGAGCTGTCTGTTCAGGATGCAAAGTGTTTGGAAACGCTTAGGTATGCTATAGCAATGGCTTCTATAAAAGTACATTACTATCTATTAAATATATTTATATAAATAGTCTAAAAAAAAAAATACTCAAAATACATTTTATAACTTTTTTACACGTATAACAAATACTAAGTAACACAAAATTTTTTTTTCAACATCAATATTACTGTAAAAACCTGTTCTTTAAATATGGAAAACAAATTATTATTTTTTTTTTTTAGGAGGAGGGGGGGGTGCATTTACATCAACAGATAAATTCATATATATTAATTATTTATATATATGTCATATTATGCCAAATGATGAACAGATAGTCCTGAAAAACAAGGGCTTGTGGATGTATTTTGTTATAAAAATTTAAGAAAAATTCAAATTTAATTAAATCATAATTAAAAAAGAATTGTGGTAACAAAATAAAAAAGGAATTGACTACCAGACTTCATAAAGATGAGAAAAAAATGATGTGGTCTGTAAGTTAGACTCAAAGGGCCACATGCATGAAAACTGTCTAGGTCTAAAATTCACTTTGTTGCCCATAGCAACCAATCAAAGCCCATAGCAACCAATCAGAGCAACCCTTTCATTTAACATAGTGCTCTGGAAAAAGAAGATTCCTGTGATTGCTTCCTGTGGGCAACAAAGTGAGTTTTAGACCTAGACAGTTTTCATACATGTGGCCCAAAAGGTTTTTCTTTAGCTTTTTTTGGATGCACTTTTTATGAAGTTTTATTAGTCCAAGTCAGGGCTGGAATCAAAAAGAGGGAACATAACAGAAGTACTAATTCCATTTCTGACTTTAGCTAATCAGAACTGCATCTAAAACATATGTTTTATTCCCTAAAGAGGTTCTCTGGCAAACTGAAATACAAAAATCTCAAATGGTTTATCTTAGTGTTTGTTTGTGAATTTTTCTGAGCTAATTTGTGCATTTCTTGTGCTGTATGTAACCTCCCTCCCCTGAAGTATAGCAGCAGCATTTCCTGTTTGAAAGCTGTTTCCCTTTGCCATGTAAAACTACGAGCCCCAGGATCTTTTGTTGTGCTTTTTCTATCTTCCTTCCTCCGAAACTCAGTCTCAGTGCATGCCCAATGTTCATTCCCTCACACTGAAAGCCTTATAATGTAGGACCAAAAGAATGTGGCTTTAACGGCTGCCCTGAAATAAACTAAATCCCTTTGTCCTCTGATCTCCTGGGCTCGACACAAAGGTTTTTCCTCTGTGTGGAGACACGAAATTATTGAATTTCCAGACATCAGTCAGGTGATATAAAACTGCAAGTATGTTGTATGAAAGCAAATCACAAAAGTACATAACTGTGGGAGAGAGATATTATTTAGAATGTTTTTTCCTCTGGACTACACCTTTAAATCCCAAAAATGGTTGGATCTGCAAGTGCAAGGGTTTAAAGGGGTTTTGCCACTATCTCATTTCATACCTCCTGCATTTGTTTGAATTGCATATCATGTGACCCAGCAGGATGACATCACCATGCCTTTCCTCTCTCTAGTCAAAGAAAGGTCTATTTATGTAAAGCATTGTGAGTAGCTGATAGGTAATGTTTTTGCTCACAGCACAAGGGTCCTAGGTTCAAATCCCTGCAGGAACCAAATCTGTTTTTTGTTCCTCTTTATCAATGCACATACCTCAATGAGGTTTCTTTTTTATTTATTTGCACTGTTTGACTAATTACTAAGGAGTACAGAGGACAGGAGTAGAGTGCCAGTATCTGGGGTTTGAACACTCAGTAGCTGCCTGAGAGGAGAGGTAATGTCTGAGCATGTGCGGCCAGGACTGAGGAACTCTCAGCTCTGGTCGTATCCCCTGGAGACGAGATATAAACAATGAATCACTAAAGGAGCAGCTAAAACAAAAACGGTGCAGAATTTTTAATAATAATGAATGGTGAAAATGTTTGTTATTTCATTTGCAAGCTTCCCACATCAATTTTACTTTGTGGCAAAACCCCTTTAAGTGTATTTTATGGGTTTATTTAAACTTAATTTTACTTTTTGAATGTGTCCTGTATTTGCCAGTTCAGTTCAATGTGACATATGGTTAATTGGTCACGTGGTTGCCAGTCGTAGTGCAATGTGTGTGCCCAGCTTTATGAGTCGTATATGACTGAGGAAATATTATTTTTGTCATGCTTAACTCAGTGTTTCTGAATATTCGTGGGAACAACACTATTGGATGGATAGACATTTTATGGACAGCACTTCTAGCAAAACTTCACATGTGTTTGCCAATCTTTGATCTGTATGTTCACTGTTGGCACATGTATTAGCCCTCATTTAACCATTTTCTCCTTTTCACAATAGAAGTAAATTTCCTTATCATTATACCTTCTTCAAATGTCTTTTAGTTCAACTATGCATAACAGTAATTAAGAAATAAAAAAAGTAGATAAAAGTAGAACAAGGCTCTGGTGGAGAAAAGAAATCCTTAAAACCTCCCACATCAGAGCAGACATAAACAGAAGGGCTCGGTGCTGCAGGACACGATATTATGGATCACATCTGTTCTGTTCTTTCTTAAAGCTAATTTGCAATATTTGTCTAGGGCATCACGTGCCACATATAGAAAACAATTCGACTTGTTATGGAAAACAAATGTTAATGTTCTATGGATATAGAGAAGTGATGTTGGTAGTGCATGCCCCTTCTGTGTCCCTGCCGGCTCCGGAGCTTCTCTGCCTTACATATCCCCTTCAAGGCTCAGGTGCAATTCATCTCCCAGTGATGAATTGGATATTAAGAAGAATTGTGACTATCGCATTAGCCACGGCTTCATGGTCATTAATGACAATACATTTGCTGTAATGTTTAGAAATCTTTATCTGTATTACATACACAGAGAGGCAAATAGGTTAATAGTCATTAGGGCTCCGTCATATTTCATGATGAGATGATACAATCATGACATTGAGGGACAGGTAGCATGGAGCATCAGCATATAGAAATTCTCATCCAATCTAATGATTGAAGCAAAACTGTATTAATAGCGGAACAGTCCTCTTGATACATTGTAACAGAAGATGTGATATTGTCATTCTGAAGACTCTTCTTGGCTCCTTGAGTTTGAATGGAATTGAATAAACCATATAAACTGTTTTATTATCAGCAATCTAATAACATGTGTGTAAGGCCGTCTTCATATCTGTGTCGGAGGCAGATTTTGTCATATCTGAAAAGAATAGCGCAGCATCCAGCATACATGGAGATGAAACCCAATGGATCCCTTTATAATTCAGTGGCGTGTGTTGGTGTTTGATAGTACTTTATAATCATTGTGGCCTTGTCATAATAGAAATGGTCTCTCCTGATAAAACGTTGGCTTATACACAGTAAAGCCTGAGACAGAAAAGAGAATAAAAAACACATTCCAATCCCCTAACACTAAATACCCTACAAATACCCCTAAACAAACTAATACTGCCTAACCATTAGTTGGGGTAGTCGCCCCGATAAGAGCACCCCCCAACCAGGAAACTAAATTAAAGAGACCCTAGTTATACCCTAATATACTAAAAAAAAAATAATATAGTGAAAGGGACAACAGTGAAAAAAACAACTAAATAATAATAAACAAAAAACTACAGTGTGAAAAACAAAAGTACCCAGATACAAAAAAAGTTCCCAAAAAATGCTACCTCAACACAAAAGAAGAAAAACATAGGAAAAAAAAACCTACTCACGTCCCTTATATAGTGTATGCTTGGTGGCACATTATGAAGATAAGGGTCCCAGTTCATAAAACAGCAGATCTCTTCACATAATTACAATGGACTGATATGCTCAGTATAATGACCGGGCTATAATTCATCTTTGTATTGTGAGGATTCCCTACACCCGTCTAATATATATCGGTAGGGTTTTTGTCGTTTTTTTTTTTTTTTTTATACACAGTAAACAAACAAGTTATGATAGCTGCTTTTTAAAGTATGGGGAAGGAAAAGAGTAGCTGTCTGAGCCCCTGATGAGACTCAGAGGTAGATTTCATATTCATAGGAAAATGCGTGATCAAATTCCTAGGGATTTTCTCATAAAATTATGAACTTTATTTAATTCATATTAAAAAAATTTTTTTCCATAAGAATAAAAATGTGTGCATAACACTGACGCGTTTCAGACAAGATGTTGCCCTTAGTCTTAGATTCAGACCTCTATTAGGTAATGCAGCTGTGCTGGAGTTACTTCACAGCTGTATCTGCTAAACAGATATAAAGAGGTGTAACTTCTCAGGGAAGGGGCCCCAAGGACTGGCATTTGGAATTTGAAGGCCTAATGCAGCCAAAGCATCTTGACCAACCTATTCATTGCCAGTTCCTGTCTTGTAACATATTTTGCCAACTGAAATTATTTTTGACTTCTGCTGAGAGGATAAAGGTGGGAGTGGCAGACGGCCTCTTTTTTAATTATATCTGGGTGTCCGACAACAGTAGTATCAGCAGTGGCAGACTTGTTATATTACATCAAATAATTTATACATTGTGTTTATGTGGTATTATCTCTATTTTTTTTTTTTATAAATCTAAATTGATATGCACACATACACTTAGGAACGTCATACGGAGAGTTTTAATAAATATATATATATATATATATATATATATATTATATATATATATATATATATATACAACCGCCTCAGGCAGCTCAGCCGTATATATGTATATATTGAAATGCCTCACTTGACCTTGGACGGCATCTTGGACCAGACCAGGGTCATTAGCTCATGGATCGCCACTCTAATGGCACACTGTGAAAGGCTGTATTTTTAAAACTGGCCTCAGTCAGCTTTATTTCTTCTCAGGCAAAGGATGCAGGAAACAAACAAAATCCTTGGCCATCTGGCATTAACTACATACCTAGAGAGACCCTCGCTAGCGCGGTCTGGACCTATCTTCAGGCCCCACCAAAATACATGCTCTCACTGTATGTCATGGTACAGGCTTCCCTCAAGCCTTGAGGGATAAGAACCTCTCCTCAGCTCCTCTGTTGCTCCACACACCAGGTACCAAAACCACACCCTCTGTCTTTCTGTGTTACCAGGCTTTTACGGACCTGCTAAAACCTGGACCTGAAATGTGGGAATAGCCTCCCACCTGCACTACAGCCATTCCGGGAAAGCAAGCCCTTAATAGCTGCGTATCAGCCATACTACCTACAAGTGTCAGCAACCTACTGTTACTGACCCACAATCGCTGGCTTCCCCTGCTGAGACCAGGGGCTTGGTGACACATGTTGAGCAGGGGACCTGCTGTACATCACCTAGTGGCAGAGACATGCAACCACTATATATATATTAATATATATTATATACAATATATATATATATATATATATATATTTTTATATATATATATATATTTATATATATTTATTTATATATATTTATATTTATTAAATTGAACATTATAAATTATTGTAAATTATATATAATATATTATATTGTAATGAGAAAGTGTCTCACAGCACTTTATAGATGTTTGTCATTGCAAATCACATTTATGTGGCAAAAAGTGGTGCAAAGAGTATATGCGGCAAAATTTGTTGCAGCCTCAGCACTATGAAATTGGTATGGATTGCTGCAAAAGTTTTGCGCCACATTTTGTCATGACACATCCATAAATGCCCTACGAATCTGTTGCGACGCACCCTCATAAAAATTGGCGCATGCAAAAGTGGCGGGTTTGTTGCAGCATACACCAGAGATTTTGACGAACGACATTAAAATTCAGTAACGGTTTGACAATTTTTTTGCCATCCATATGCAAAATTAATAGTTTCATAGTTTCATAGTTTCATAGTTTGTAAGGCTAAAAAAGATAAAGTCGTCCCATTTTTAGTCAAAGCTTTCTGTTGTGTCTCGCATTAGGTGTTGATCCAAGGGAAGGGCAAAAACCCCCAATTGAGGTAAGAAGCCAATTGTCCCACTTTTCTGCCAGTCCCTCTGGCAGAGAATTCCATAGTCTCATGCTCTTACAAGTTAAAATCGAACTCCTTTCTATGTTTATGTAGTTTCATTGGATTCTTGTATTATATCAATCCACAATATACTATTTGTCTCCACCATTCCAGCAATGAGGTACTGTATGTCTATTACATTATAAAGAATGTTTGCCATTACGTTTCTAGACATACCAACCATCCATTTCTGTTATATTTATATTTTTTGCCTGTCATTTAAGTATATGAATCTGCTATTGGTTGTATGGTTTTATTTAAATGGAACTTTACATTCAGCCAACAATCTCTCTTTATCTTTTATAGGTTTATTTTTTAATATGTTCCTTTCAATTCTGAATTTATAGATGGTCAAATGTATCATAACATGTATTTATGTGACGTGCAGTTTTATACTCACACCATGTTTTAAGTTAGTAGAACTTTGACTAAGAACAGTTTTGCTTGAAACGCGTCAGTGGTCTAGTTTTTCCTGCCCATATTACATAGTTACATAGTTAGTACAATTGAAAAAAAGACAAGTTCAACCAATGGGGAGGGGGGGAGGGATGTTGATGAAGGGAGGGGTAAAGAAAACTTTTAAGTCTTGTTTTCCTTTCCTATTGAAGACTTTGAAATTCATAGGGCGAAAACCAATGTGCCCTAAAGAAAGATTTCATTCCTGATCCTTCATTTGCTATCAGACTGGCCATGTACGACCTTAATATTTAAATGGAATAGTAAAGAAGGGATATTTCCCCTTTCAAGTGTTGACATATCCAGTTCTCTTTGAAAGCCTTGAATATAGGCCGGGTGTCTTCTCCTTGAGTGGCATTTAGGCATCCATAAGGCACCATAACTTGCTAGTGACTTCTCCCTCTACAGTGGCTATAGCTACATCCCTGCAGATAAACCTTTCAGGTCTGTAAGAAAACCAGGTCACCCACTGTAACGGCAGCCAGTCTTTCCTACGTCTTCCTAAAATGTGATCAACTTGATACAAATGACTCAGTAATTGATCATTTTTGAGTATTTTGGGACATTTAGGCAGAAATGAGGACACTGTGTCTCCCTCAAAACTTCATAAACCTCCATTTGCAGCCACTAAAGTAACATAAGTACATAATCCAATAGTCAGTTGCGTTCTTCAGATCGATTATGATGGATGACTGGATAGGACATGTTTTATATTGTATTTCTCCGCCACATTCCAAACTTGATAAATGTTACAGATGTTGCAGAATCTGCCTTCAATTTATTTAACTGAAGTGGAAAATAGTGTAAATTGCTGATATTTTGGAATTGTCTTGATGTAATTAAGACGCCTCCAGGGTGAAGTGACATGCGGCGTAGAAAATTGCAGCCACTGACATAATGGGAATACCCTCAGTGATTTCCACATGACAAACCGACACGATACATTGTTTAGCGTTCTCCTCTACTTTCGCCGTCACTTTCCCATCTGCAAGCCTCTTCGCTTAGATAAATGACCTGAGAAACGACTAATGTGAAATTACTGTCAGGATTATTATTACAATTATTATATGAAACTGACAGGACCCATAACATGTTGCAATATTCATCATATACAAACATTGTTAATGAAGGATCCCAGTTGTCACAGAGCGATCAGAGGAATGAAAGTTTAGCAGTTTAAGAGGCTTGTGGACCAGTAGATAAAATGGTTCACTTGCTCCTCAACCCGTTCCAAAATGATGTGGCACATTTCACATTTTAACAAGCTGCTCTGGGACTACATTGCATAAACACTTTGTTTACTTCAGTTTACACATTGTCACAAACAAGTATGAAGAACTTGTTAAGTGTATTTGCCGGGAATGAAGGCGGCAGGGTTCCGTGATCTGTGTCTGTAGACGGAAAATCTTACGACTTGGTGAGGATCATTAACATGCAAACCTCGAAAATTACTTTTTGGCGGAACAGATGCAATGCAAACGGCCTCTTAAACCGCTGCCGGGTACGAAACGCAGGAGGCGGCTATTTTGCAAGTGGAATCAAATAGGTTCATATTATAGAGGCCACCACAAGAAGGAATGACCCAGCTCGAATTGGATTGGTCTCTAGTGTTGCTCAAATGAGGCCCTGCTTGGTTGAGAATAGGCTTTGACCAAATTTCTGAAAAAAAATTAGGTACAGGACATTCTGAACTTGAATTTTTTCTGAAATCCTCTCCTTGAAGGGATTTTCTCACCACACTGATTAGCGTTTACCATGTCGACAAAAGTAAATAAAGTCTGTCACCAAACACATTGCTGTTCTGGTTTTGCTTTGTTTCAGTACTAGAGAAGATAGAGGAGATCTTATCTCCTGCTTGTGTACACAGGCCTCCCTAGGTCATAGATCATCTCTTTCAGCTATCATTGCTGCAGCAGCCCTGTCCATCCATTGTGATATCTCTGCTTGCTGTATTCAACACCAAAAATATTCATTAGGAGCAGCACAAAATATCCATCAGATATCCATAAACCAGAAAGTCCTTAAAATGCAATAGTAAATCCCAGCAGAGAGTTGGAACTTAACCACCAAAAATATCCAGAAAAATGTTGAAGGGATAGTAAAGTCCTTGGATATGTCTATGATGAATTAACCAGAAGTGATGTTAGAAGCAATATCCAATATTGCTTCAATGTTTTTCGGATTGCTCCCTGTTATGTCTTATCAGCACAGGAGCTTATCTATGTTCCTGACAAACTTTAATCATTTAGAGCTCTGTAGCCTTCTGCCTTTACTGTTTACACTCTTCTGTTAACAATGTCCCTCTAACAGACTCGGCTAGGAAAAGCAGAGTTCGTATTTCACTCACTGCTATAGAAATACCTAGGGCCACATGTATGAAACTGTTTAGGTCTAAAACTCACTCTATTGCCCATAGTAACCTATGGGCAAAAAAAAAAAGTGAGTATTAATCAAAAACAATTTTCATACATGGGGCCCCTTTAGGGGCCCGGGCCCGGAAGTGAAAAGCCTGAAAGCGGGGCTGTGGATTTGTGAAACTGCTTCCTTAACCCTTTAAAATTGGGGTTTTTAAGGAGTTTACAGGGTCCCGCAGTGGCAGGATGCTCCTGTTGTGGCCCAAAATTTCACTTCCATTTTATTGGGAAATTTTTTAAAATTTTTTTATGGAAAACCAAAAAGAAACTTTGGATTTTTAATTTAAAAAACTTTCCTTAGGGGTTTTAAATTTTCATCATAGTGCCAAGGGTTGTGGAAATTTAAATTAAAAATTTTTAAATATAAAAAATTTTTAAAAATATCAAGGGAATAAATTTAATTTAAGTAGTTGTTTTTTCCTTATTTTAACCCTTTGAAATGTTTTTGGATCAAAATTTAATCCCAAACCCCTTTGGGGCCCCTGCTTAAATTTTTTAAACAAATTTGTTTTCAAAAAACTGTAAAATAATTCTTTGTTAAAAAAATTTCACATTAGATGAACCAATCAGTGGAATTATGGAAACATTAAGAAAAGATTTTGGGCCTCGATAAAGAAAGGGGGGGGTCAAAGGTCTTTAAATAAAAAATTTATGGGGTAGAATAGATATTAGCATTGATGGATAGATAGGGATAAAATGGGATAGTTTAGATAATGATAGAGTTTAGTAGATATACAAAAATTTCCTACATTTTTTTCTCTATCTTTAAATAGTAGAATTTTTTTCACTAAATTTTGAAACAAAATATTTTTTTTCCAAATTTCAAAAAGCACTCATTTTTCCCCTAAAGATAGGGCTAAAGTTTTCTGTTTTATAATGCAAATAAACTAGCATCTCCTTGGTGCAGCAGGAAGGTAGCTAAACGGGCTTTGCCGTAAATATACAGTGTTTTAAAGGGTTTTTAGGGGCCCAACAAAAGCAAACCCTTTTTGCTAGAGCCAGTCCCTGGGGTGGTAAAGAAAGGGGATTTTTCGGGGTTTTAAAGGGAAAAGGCTTAGATAACTACCTAAAACTTAAAAATATCAATACTTATGTAGTCATATAAACAGGTGGGCCTCCTTATTCAGTAGCTAAGAATGGAACTCCCTAGATGCTTCAGCATGTAGGTGGTTGATAAAAGAAGGAGGATCACAGACACCCATCGGCACCGCTGCAATGTGATTGCGGGGGGTGGGGGGGGGGGGGGAGGTTGCCAGTACACCCAAGAAGCCAAAGGGATGGTTTTTTCCAACTCTCCCATATAGGGAAAACCTGCTATCCCCAAACTGGGGGTCAGTTCAAAATTCGGGGCCGTATCCCCAGTTAAAATACTTAGAAATTCCCAGTGGTCTATTCCCTTTGGGTATTAAAAAAAGGGGAGGGAAAGATTTTATAGTCTAGTTTGGGTTTTTTAAAAAATCGGGAAGAGAAAAATTTAAAAAAAAAAAATTAAAGTTTGAAAAAATTAAAAAAAAAAATTAAAAATTAAAAAAAAACCACAGTCCCAAAACCCCTCAGTTTAATCTCTTTGCTGTGAAATTTAAATTTTAAATTTGGCCCCCGTTAAAACTTGCGCTTGAGGTTTTCCCTTTTTTATTCTGTCATAGAAAACAGGAAAAAACTAAACTAACGGGGGGGGCTGGGAACCCCCTTGAGCGGGTCGATTCCCGTGGTGCCAATGGACCCATTGTCCCTTTTAAAAGCTTTTTCTATCAATTCCCGTCTTTGGGGCTTTTTATTTTAAATTTAAAAAAAAGCAGCATGCTGCGCTGGTTTTTTTAAAAATTATTTAAAGGATTTTGCAAAAAAAGGTTCTAAAAAAAAAATTCTATACAGATGTGAACTGAGACTTATTCTATTAAACACTTAATAATTACATTTTGTTTTTTTTTTTTTTCTTTGTTTTTACTTAGGTGCAAGTTATGATCTGTTGTCTTATATATGGTCTGTATAACTCTTAGGCCGTTTTCCCCCACGGCTTTTTTTCCCCCGGGGTTTGTGCCCCCGGGATTTTAGGCCCCCAAAACCCCCGTGAATAAGGGGCGGGGCGGGGGCGGGGGCCCGGGGCGGGCGGGGGGCCCGCGGCGCGGGGCCCCATAGACAATGCATTGTTTACGGCGCGTTTGCCCGCCGTAAAATAATGGCAAAAGGCACTTTTCCCCCCCGCGGCGGAATTTTTTCCAAGCGGGGGGGGGGGAGAGACGGAATCCACTGTTCTTTGGAGCAGTGGTTTCAGGGTTTAATTGCTTTTCCCCGGGTTGGCGCCGTATTTCAGCGCAAAAAACCGGGGAACAGTACCCGGGGCCAATCCGGACCTGGAAAAAAGAATAAGGGGGAACGGGGCCTTTAGTGTTAATATCAGTCAATTTTTAAAAAGATAAAATTTAAGGTAAATTAATATTTTGTTTTTTCTTTTTTTAATGAGATTTTAAAGCAATTTTTTATTTACTTTTTTTAAAAAGCTTTCCCACTGCAGTGGGTCCCCCCCCCTTTTCTTTTCCAACAAAATTTGTTTATAGACTTCATTATATTTTTCTTTTAAAAATCTAGCAAAATTTCTCCCCATAGGCTGCAAATCACATAACAGCCACTTGGTGGTTACACATAGACATTTTTTTAGCACAAAAAATCCCAAAGGGGTTTTTTGACAAAATGAGGGGGGATTTTTTAAAAAAAGTCATAAACGGCCCCTTTTCCCCCAAACCAAGAAAGGGAAAAAAAGGACACATGTCTTTAAAGTTGTCACTTTTTCTATTAAAAATCATTAAAAGTTTTTAAAAGAAAATCATTTTTTCCCAAAATTTTAAAAGGGCGAATATCAGGGAAAAAAGGGGCGGAACCCCCCAGTTTTTTTAAAGGGGCCCTTAAATTTTAATGTATAGTGCGCCTGAATGAATGAACCTGTCAAAAATCTATGTGTCATGCCTGGCGTATAATGCGCCTAGTTTTGGTGTACCACAGTTCATTTATACAGAGAATAGGGCATCAACTTTTTTTTTTATGTTCAAAATACATTAAAAAAAATGGCGCTGCCATAATGGGATGTGTTGCCCAAAATTTCTACAGCTTTGTATTAAGGAGTTTTAGACACTGGGCTTTATGTTGCTATTCAGTGCCTTAATGAGTCACCACACTTTCCAAAGCTTATATGAGATCTATGTAATATGTAATCTTATGCAACATGTACATATATCCAGAGATGCACCAGGACAGTACTGGCAGTATTCATGTGTGGAGCCCTGATCAAATTGATAAAAATGGGCCCTCTGATATAATGCAAGAGAGGAACTGTCAATGGGCAGGGCCCCCAGATGTTTTGGTTGTATTGAGCCCTGACATTTCTGATGGCCACTCTGGCTATAGTGAGTGCAAATAATCCTTCTACGGCTATGTCTACACAGCACAGGTTTACGGTTGAGTTTTCAGCGGTTTTAGTATTTAGAAACCGCTAAAAATCCAGCAGAAAACAGTTCACATAGACTTCAATACAAAAAATGACCCGTAGTCTACATGAGTCGTTTTTTTTTTCCCGCCGGTTTCTAAAGCCATCGGTTTTTAAAACATTTTGTAATTTCTGCTGGCGTCTGGCAGAAAATGTAGTCTATGCCAGCACAGCACAGGTTTTATGTCAGATTTTCAATGGTTTTTAGCATTTAGAAACCTCTGAAAATCTGACGGAAAACTTTTCACATAGACTTCAATACAAAGAACGACCGGTAGTCTACACAGGTCTGTTTTTTCTGGTCAGTTTTCAAAGCTGGCAGTTATAGGAACATGTTATAAAATCTGCCAGAGAACATTCACTATTGAAGTCTTTGGCTATGTCTCCACAGCACAGTGTCACGTCAGTGAAGGTGCAGTGGGCCCTGACTGCCACCCAGCCCACTGTCCCTGCCTACTTGGCGTGCTGCCCTAGATGTCAGACCCCAACTGGACGACAGTCCCTACACTACTACGTGCAGGGCTGTCAGGGACACGCAGAGTCAGACTGTCGATAACAGTACAGGTACGCCAAAGCCACAAATCGGAAGACAGGAGAATAATGGTAAACAAGCCAATGGTCAAAAGCAGAGGAGGTCACGCAGTACAAAAACGGAGGACGAAAAACGTAGTCGAGGAGCAAGCCGAAGTCAGGAACATAGGCGTCAACAAGCCAAAAAGGATAACAGGGAAAGCACAAGGGATAACCTTTTCCAGGCAAGGTCTGACTGGAATGAACGAGTTTAAATAGGGAACCCAGAGCCCGCCCCAGCAGACGATTGGTGCGGCCTCTGGGCCCTCCTATTGGCCAGTGCGGTACACCCTCTGACCTGATTAGGAGCTGAGCTTCACTCCTAGGTAAGTCAGCCCAGCCTCTCCATGGGTGTGTCGCATGACCAGAGGAATTAACTCCTGCTGTGCCTTGCTGCTCCACGGCGGAAACGTGTGCCGTGACACAAAGGTTTTCTGTCAGATTTCCTGTGGTTTTTAGTATTTAGAAACCTCTGAAAATCAGATGGAGAACTTTTTTCACATAGACTGCCTGAAAAACTGCCCCAAAAACCATGCCAAATCTAAAAACTGGTTGGAAACCCAGTTGCTCTGGACAAAAAAACTGATAAAATACTTAGATTCAAAGCGGTTTTTAGGTTTTGGTTTTCAACGAGTTTTTTGTCCTATGCTAAGTGGCCCCAGCCTTACTATTGAAGATAATGTAAACTAATGGGCGGGTTTTTGGCGCAGATCTGCTGAAGTGTTTAAACAAGGCATATACATTTAAAAACCTGTGAAACTGCTTGAAAAAACATTCAAAAAACCAAACCTAAACCTCAACTAAAAAACTAAAAACCATCCAAAAAAATGGTGAGAAACCCAACTGCTTTGGACAAAAAACTGACAAAATACTTAGGTTCAAAATGGCTTTTAGGATTGTTTGCAACAAGTGTTTTGTTTTATGCTGTGTAGATCTATTCTAACACCTCTCTGTCACATAAAATACATCAGCATTAGTGTTGAGTGAACAGCAAAAAGTTCTAGTTCAATTAGAGCCTCAAACTTTCGTGTGTTCGGTTTGAGGTTATATTCGTACTAGTACTCTAACCCCAGTTCAGTATTTGGGAGAAGATGTTCGGGTTAAGTTTTATACCTATGCAGGTGAGGAGAAGCTGGAATTACCATCCATAACAGTAACCTGGATACGTGGAACAACTTAGTGAAGAAAATTTGGCTCTAAGGGCCACATGTATAAAAACTATTTAGGTCTAAAACTCACTTTTTTGCCCATAGTAAGCTATTTGCAAAAAAGTGAGTTTGAGACCTAAATAGTTTTCATACATGTGGCCCTTATAAGAGTCAAAGAAAAAACTGAGAGGCTTAAATACTTCATTCCTTCAATGGCTAACTGAAAAGATGAGGAAAGCATAGCTAGAGGAGGTGCAGCGGTAATAGCTGCTACGGGGCCCTACATCCTGTGGGGGCCCAAAAGCCCCTATGACACATAAGAGATTTGGAGACGGTGTGTTATACAATTACTGAACCCCTAAAACTGCAAAAACGGATCTTCTGGGCACGGAGTATGATTTAGGAAATCCAAGCACTCTGTATAATATATCCATGTATATGAGAGTTAGGCGTTATGTGATTCTACAAATGTCACCAAATAACAGCTTCTGCAGCCAGCAATACCAAACTCCCTAACTATTGCTGTCTAACTAAGAGCAGTCTGTACAGTATAGAGAGTGAGCTGAAAATGGCGTTCACAAGGCATACAGTGAAATAATAAACATGGGATGTGATTTTAGCAGCCAATAGAGCCCCACCCTCAGCCCTGTGTTTTGACATTCTCTGTCTTGCACGATTGGATGGGCCCCCAAAATGCAGAAAATGATTAATGGCCGCCAAAATTCAGAAAGGTATTGATGGCGCCAAAATATAAAAAGGTGATTGGTTAGCCGCCAAAAGTGCAGAAAGGTGATTGGATGGCAACCAAAAGTGCAAAAGATGATTGGATGGCCGCCAAAAGTACAGAAAGGTGATTGGATGGCCGCCAGAAGTGCAGAAAGGTGATTGGATGGCCGCCAAAAGTGCAGAAAGATGATTGGATGGCCGCCAAAAGTGCAGAAAGCCGCTGAAAATGACATTGAAAATGGCACGTCGAACCAGAACTAGAACTTTACTCAAATGAACAGTAAAATGTTTGGTTCGGTTTGAGTTCTAAAAATTCTACTAGAATTTAACTTTTCTAGAACGGTTCGATCAACACTAATCAGCATTATAAAAATAACACATTGCAAGTAGAGGTCCTGTTACAGGCTCTGCATTGGGGCTCCTCAGCTTCACATTGTGAGTCTGGCCACAGTTACTTCTCATATAGAGTCCAGTAGCAAAGTGACAGTGTACATCACAGATCTGATGCATTGTCATGTGCATGAGCCTTGTGCTACATTTGGATAAGAACATTACAATAATAAGAGTCTCGAGGGTTAATATTTGCTGTCACTTCTAGATCTAATAACAGGGATACTGCAACCCAGCTTCATGAGCGATGAGCACAGAGGAACGGCATGTAAATTTACCCAGAAATACAAGTGTCAGGTGTTTACAGGTACATGGGCTCCCGAAATAACAGATTTTGTCCAAACGCGTGTTTATTTCAGGACCACGCGAGGGGTGTTAGATTTATGTAACCAGGAAAAGCTCCACGGGAAAACCTATGAATCACTCAGCTCCGAGCCAACCAGAAGCTGATTATTCTATCTACTATTTAGGAATGTTGTGGATAAAACATTACAATGTTACAAATAGAGATTGTCTGACACTGCCATGTTGGGTAAATAGGGCAGATATAGTCCAATTTGTATCTGCATAGATTTCTATGGCCTCATTCTGGAATCTTTCAGGGTCTATTTTTTTACAATATTCTGACTGATACCACAGATGGGGGCAATAAACATTATCCAATAGATCCAGCAAATGGAGCCATGGGGGCCATAAGAATCTACAGGGCAAACAAAGTCTCTTTTTCACTACATTTTCTCTATTTTCGACATGTATAAGCTTTATGTGCCATATAGTCAAAAGATATAGGGAGACATGTATGATCGGGTTTTTCACCCTTTTCTGCACTAAAGTGAGCGGCTACGATGTCTAATGCACCTAATGAATGTGTTAGGCGTATTGTTCGTAAGACTCGACACTTTCTAATGCACCCAACATGAGGGGGCGTTCTGGGGCGTCCACCCACACATATCATTAGACGCATATATGAAATGTGGTTCGGCAAAACTAGACGCATTACTGCTCGACGGCCTATTCAAGGCTGGAGCTGATAGTCGAAGTGGGGCTAAATTTGCTGTTAAGGGGAAAAAAAAGTTAAAATTTCTCAAATTCCACCAGTCAATAATAAAAAAGTAATTTATGTAATTTTCAAACTGTATAAAATTTAATTATTTAAATTTAATTAAAAATTTATAATATAAAACTAATATAAAATCTATAAATCCCAAAAATATCTCCTATAAAAATGTATTTAAAATTAACAGAACTAAAACAAAAATTTACATTTTTAAAACCTTCATTATTTGTTCAGATTTTTCCCATTTTTAATTTTTACACGTTTAAATCTTTAAATTTATTTTTTCCTTCACCCCTTTTTTCAATACAGCAAGAGCCCGCACAGCAAGGGATTGCTGGGATCTGTGGTTCCAAGCAGGACAGTACCCTAGTTTCTATCATGACATGATTTTAATGCTTCTCTTTTTCGCCTATCTTAACCCTTTAAAACAGTTTGGGGGGATTACAGTAAAGTTAAAAATCACATTATTCCCCCTCATTTGAGATAAACCAACTCCTTTTTGAGACCTCCATGGGGTCCCTGTGATAGAATGATGGAGTTCAGATGGATGTTATTTGCTTGATTTTTGACCCTTTAGTAGGTTGAGCATTGCGTTTGGTATCGAGATGATCGATAGTCGAAGTCGGCCGCTATCGATAAGGTTTTTCGTAGTGAGCGTCGATTATGGCGATGACCATTAAAGTCTTGGGAGAGCAACAACACCTTCTTTTTTAAAACCAAACAAGGGGGAGAAGCTGAAAATTTAAATCCACAACAGTCAAATGGAACGTGCTTTACATCTTGGGAAAAAAAACTTGGTTTTTAAAAGTACAGAAAAAAAGTCACAGACCATTCAATATCCTGTCTTGTACCCCGCCCACCCTTAAACCTGCATCACCCACAAATTTTAAAGTGCCCTAAGGCTATAATTTGAACATCAACTTACTTTAATGGACATTGAATATCCCTGTCCTGGGCACAGCATGGCCCCAAACCCGTCTGACCCCCAATTTAAAAAATGCCAAAAAAAGGAGTCTTTCAACCCCCTATACCCGCCTGGGCCACAGCATGACCCCAACCTGTTGACCCCCACATTTTAAAAAAATGCCGGAAAAAAGGGTCTTTCAACCACCATTTTTTGTTGAACTGGACATTGAGTTCCTGTCCTGGGCCCAGCAGACCCCGGGCCGGAGTTAAGGGGTGGGTAAAGCCCGTGGGTCCC